>NAJQ01000021.1:0-26125 GCA_005059865.1 Friedmanniomyces simplex
TCGGGTTCGCGAAAACCCCAGACCAGAACTTGGAGATTCTGCGGGATTTCCGGAGCTTCCCATTGTTCCCGGGACTGCGGAGTATACCGTGGATGGTGGGCAGTAGCCGCAAGGGCTTTATAGGGAAGATCACCGGGGTGGAGGAGGCGAAGGAGAGGTCGTGGGGCACGGCGGCTACGGTGACGACGGCCGTGCAAGGGGGGGCGAGTATCGTGCGGGTGCACGATGTGGGGGAGATGGCGCAAGTGGTGAAGATGGCGGATGCGATGTATCGCGTGTAAAAGTACTCGACTGTTCCGGTGTTGTGGGTCTTGGGGAGGGGGTGGACAGGTACTAAAATACTACTGCATAGCGAGGGCGCGAGGCAAGGGAAATGGCGGCATTCAGCGGGCGGTCTCAAAAATCCGTTCGGGCAACCATCTCAGTCTGCAAAGACGGAACTTGCGGCGTACGCACGTCTGCAGGGCATACACTTAGATGCATCGGGGACGGCTTGCGCAAATACTGGGTGGCAAGTGGCATGTACCGACCGCCATGGGATTGTGACTTTTGCATAGCGGAGCGACCCGGGACTGTATACTATTACAAGCACTGTGTATTGACACTTGCTCTACTCTCTGCTTCAACGACCGTGAAAGGTTGCTTTGAGAATTTGCCGAGTGCTTTAGATGGGGCTGGTGCCTAAACATGCACGTCAGGTGTACAACTCGACTCGCTGCTACGCGGGCACATCTCGGCTGTGCAAATACGGTCTCCCGTTCACTGCGTGAGTCCGGCGACTCCATCGTATTGCAGCAGACTAGGGGAAAGGAGCAGTTGCTTTGAGAGCTTCACCAGAGCACCGCAGGCATTTGGTGCCAGCTGCCAATGCACGGCGATGACAGATGAGTCGGTAGTCCCGGTAAGTACCAGCACTGTTCTGGTAAGTTGAGAGAGCGTCCCTGCCGTCGGGGAGCTGCGATCAACGGTGAGGCGGCACGTATACACCTCCGTTCCGTCCGGGGATCCAGGTGGTACCAGGATACAGGATCTTGAAGAAGACGATTAGTACGTCCCCTCCCTTCGAGGTTGTCGCTTTGAAAGCACCGAGAGGGAGTAGATATGCGTTCCCGTTTCGGTCAATGTCGTTCTGGCGTTGAATGTAGTAGTCCCGTATATGGCACGCCCGTGCAAAGAGGCCAGAATCTGGGAGACTTTTGCCACACTAGTCGGGATTGTCCACCATGATCACATGGATAGACCAGGTAGACAGAGCTCCTCGTGTCCGTGTAGAAGGTCGCTGGTGCTTGTAGGAAGCAAGAGCAAAAGCGAGTACGCCTATCAGACAGAGTGCGTCGGTCTCGAACAGGCGGAGGTGGTGGCAGCCGGATCGCTCCGCAGTCTCCGCAGCCACGAGGGCGAGTGTTCAGGAAGCGTGGACACACCACATCGGTAACTCGATCATATGTTCGCGCCGATCCAACTCCAGCACTCGTGCACACTCCCCGGGTCCTCCCCCTCACCATTCGTGCTCCCGCCAACGACATCAATCTCAACCCCATGCTCCCGCATCTGCGAAAACTTGAAAGTCTTGGCCCCGTACTCGCCCAGCCAATTACCCTCCTCGTCCGTATCATCATCTTCCACACCGATCCCACTATCCAGTAGACCTTTACTCCTCGTCAGCCGCACCTTGCCCAGTTCCTCTTCGAGCTTGGACTTTACCAAACCCACCGGAAGCGAGGTAAAGACGTCCTGTTTATTCGCTACAAGCAGCACGGGGATAGCCTGCGGACCTTTGGAGGTCTTGCCTTGCGTGTGCCTTTTCTGGAGGAGGAGCAGTATATCGTATAGATACTCCGCTGCTTCCGTCAAGCCAGCCGCGGAGCTGAGTACCGCGCTATCCACCACGAATAGCAGGCCCTTGATCGCTGCGGGCGAGGTGAGAGAGGAGAAGGCATGGTGGCGGAGCTTGCCGTGGCCGGGCGTGTCGAGGAGGAGGATGCTCGGCTGGGATCGGGAGGAGGTGTCGTTCTCGGAGCGGTATTGGTCTTCGGATGCGCGGGTGGTGGAAGGGAGTTGGCAGATGGCGGTTTGCGGGGCTTGGGAGATGTGGGTGGGGGAGGCGGTGCCGGTGGCTAGCTGTCGTGGAGGGTCAGGGTATGGCTGGCGGGGTATGAGTGGTGGGTGGGCTTACCAGTGTCAACAATGCGGTCTTGCCACCACCGCTCGGTCCGAGGAGTAGGAAGGTAGGCAGCTCCCTGGCGACGGCTCGCTTGTAGAGGTAGTAGTGGATGAGTACGGGGAGGGTCAAGCTGAAGATGAGAGTCACGAGGATGGCGGAGATGGTGGGCGACAGGGCCCAGGTGAGCCAGTCTTCTATCTTCGCCATGCTTTGTGTTTACTTGCGTGTGTTGATATGGGATTGTGGGTGTGATGGTGGAGAGCATAAGGTATATACATTGCGATTCATGGCCGGCTCGTGGCGACGGTTCGGTCCATTCCACGTGCGGGAGGAGTGGCGTCACGGTGATGAAGGGGATGATTTACATTTACGCTTGGTCTCGAACATCAACGATGACTTGGACACACTCTCCAGACCCGGGGCAACTCATATGTGCTCACATAGACGTTGCCATCGCCGCGACTCGCTAGGTCGGCAGGAAGGAGTGGGACTGAGCGGTATCGCGACTATCACATGTCACATCACATCCTGCAAGGGTTTGCCACATCTCCCAGGTCTTGACGTAATGAAACATCGGATTTCTCCAGAGGTATGAGTGACCTCGTTCCATCTCACTCTGACGTAGACAAGAACCTCATCCCTCAATCTCGACATTCATCCTCCCGACCATCATCTCATAACCAACAGCCAAGGCACACTCGCATACGGATACATCATGCTCGGCCTAGGAAGCAACAAGTTTGACCCCAACAAGGACATCCCGGACCTGAGTGGGAAGGTCTACGTTGTGACTGGAGGCAGTTCGGGCATTGGTATATCCCACCCTCATCTCCCGACAATCATGGAGCTGACGGAGCACGCAGGATTTGGCATTGTAGCTCATCTGCTTCAGCACAACCCCGAACGAATCTACCTGCTTGGCAAGAAGGAGGAGGTACGGCATGCGTTGTGCCCTCCGTCATGCCGCGCCGTCTGCTGATTCCAAACCCAGCACATCCACGAAGCCGAAGAAGCCCTGAAAAGCTGGGGCGACGTCTCCCGCATCACCTCCCTCCAGATCGAACTCGAAGACCTCCACCAAACCGCCTCAGTAGCCAACCAGCTCGCCTCAGAGCTCACCCGCCTCGATGCCCTCGTCCTGAACGCCGGCCTCGGCGTGGGAGTCTACAGCGAGAGCAAAGACGGCATCGACAGCCACTTCCAAGTCAACGTCCTCGCCCAACACCACCTCATGATGATGCTCCTCCCCGTCCTGACCCAAACCCCCGCCAGCCGCGTCGTCTTCCAGTCCTCCGAGTTCCACCGCTTGGGAACCAGTAGCGCGCACTTCGCCGACCTCGCGGAAATCAACCAGGACGTCGGGGCCGCGAACCATTACAACCGGACCAAGCTGGCGCAGGTCTTGCTCGCCAAGGCCCTGGTCAGGCATAAGCAGCAATCCCAGCTCGGGCTCAGTCCGAGCACAGGACCGTACTTCCTCGCCACGCACCCCGGTGGCGTGAATACCGATCAGCCGAAACAGGCGGAGGAAGCCTACGGCACGATGGGTAAACTCGGCGTCAAAGCCGCACGACCCTTCATGAAGGATCCCGTGGATGAAGGCTGTCGACCTGCACTGTTCGCCGCGACGAGCGAGGATGTGGTCAAGGAGAATTTGGACGAGGAGTATATTGTGCCCGACCGGAAGGTGACGGATGTGGCGAAGAATGCGA
This sequence comes from Friedmanniomyces simplex, assembly GCA_005059865.1. Classification (NCBI taxonomy): domain Eukaryota; kingdom Fungi; phylum Ascomycota; class Dothideomycetes; order Mycosphaerellales; family Teratosphaeriaceae; genus Friedmanniomyces; species Friedmanniomyces simplex. The sequence goes on from NAJQ01000021.1 coordinate 3,877, forward strand.
AGGAGGAGGGGTTGCAGGAGCAGTGTTTGAGGCTTACTGAGACGTTGTTGGGGGGGAAACTGGGGAAGTTGCCGTATGCGACGATTTACGGTTGATGTATCGAGGGAGACAGAGGTTTTGCACGAAGCGACGATGGTGCGTTGGACTCACGCAAGTTGATGTCACTCTCGCACTTTCTCCCTCTACCTCTGAAAGTCGTAGCTCGCTCGAGCATCATTTCCGTCTTGCTACCGTGACGTCCGATGCGAAAGATTCTACAGCACGAGAGACGAAGAACCCAAACAGTGCTGTTCACATTGAAGAGCGAGGGCAGTAAAACCTCGATACCAGCTTCTAGCCAAAAAACCAACCACACGAACCAAAAAACGGGAATGGGAGAACGCATATTTGCGAGATGGGCCGCCATTCACACGAAAGAACTACACAATCATACTACAAACACAGGCCGCCTCCCAGGTCGGAGTCAGCATATACTCAGCAACACAGCCCCCGTCATCCATCTTCCATCGTCCATCTTCCATCGTCCATCGCTCATCCGCCACTCTCCCTCTCCCTCTCCCTTTTCCACACAACGTGCGCTCCACGTTCCCTGCTAATCATCCATCCATCATCTATACCGATAATCATGCCATTCATAACATCATGCTCATGCTCATGCTCAAGCTCCCAGCAACACCCGTCCGGTTCAATTCCGTTCCATTCCATTCCATTTCAGTCCGGTCCGGCTCGATTATCTCATTCACCATTCACCCTACCCCATCCCCAATGCTCCCATCCGCGCTAGAAGCCTCGACAACCTAATCGATGGTCGCCAAGCGACATACCCGGCACGCCCACAACCAAGTCGTTCTTCCCTCTTTATCCATTTCCCTTGCCCCAACCCCCCGTCCCGCCACGCCGTGCAAATGCTGCTCCGACTCCACAAACAACCACGCCAGAATCCAAACCCCCCAAAACCCAAAAGGGAACGGTCGATTAGAAACATACTTCGAGTGGGGAAAGCCTAGTAGGCTGGGAAGGGGAGGAAGGGGTATCCGATAGATGAAAAGGCAGGGTCTCTCTCTCTCTCGTCGTAGCAGCGCCTAGCGGACCAGCCGTATGGGCAGGCAGTCGAAGAAGGTAAGTTAAGGTGAGCGAGCGATGTGTGGGTGTGATTCGTGTTCATGTTGGTGTGTCGGAACGATTCGTGTCCGTATGCGTTTGTGTTTGTGTCTGTGTCCGTGTGTCTGTGTATCATTTCCTTCCGTTGCACCTATCCAGTATGGCCGTGAGAAAAGGGGGGGGGATATGTGTAAAACACCGCAACACAAGCTCGACAAAAGAAATATCGGGGGTTGCAGTTGTGGTTCCGGTAGCGGTTCCGATTGCGGTAGCGGTCGTGTAAAGGTCGTCGTCGTAATTGTTCTTCGTTGTCGTCGTCGTCGTCGGCATGGTGAATTGACACCTCAGGTTTCATCCATATCCGTCCACGACCTAGGTATACCCCGCCGTCGACAAATCCGGGAAGAACCCCCGACTCGACTCCACCCCCTGGAACCTCCCGCACCCGCCCAGCGACCACTGCGCACCCGGCACCGCATCCGCGTACTCGGCTTTGACGGCGCACTGGCGCGGTGGTGCTCCGTCCGTGCTATACCGCGGCGGCGCCGTCGCCGTCGTCGAGTAGCTCTCGATCTTGGCCAGCGACGGCAACAGGGGCAGAGGCTGCTGCTGCACGGCCTCGTACATGGAAGCCGGGTAGTACTGGTAGCCGTCGTAGTCCTGGATGCCCGCGCGCGCGGCCTCGGACATGACGGTGTCGAGGGCGTGGTCGCTGTCCACCGCCCCCCCTTCGTCGGCGCTGCCGGGACTGCTGCCGGAGCCGTCGGAGGGTGCTACTGCTGCGGCTGCGGCTGCGGTGGGGTACATGGCGTATTGGTTGCCGCGGTAGGCTCCACCGCCGGCGGCCCCGCCGAAATTATTACTGGCGTACCCGGCAGCGCCGCGGAAGGCGCCGGCGTTGGAGCTGCTGCCGTAGGTTCCCGACGCGGTGCTGTAGCCGCTGCTGCCGCTCGCGCTGCCCCCGCGTCCGGCTTGTCCGTGTTGGCCTTCGTTCTGGTAGTGACTGGGCGATCGGCCGCGGACGACAATTTTCTCACTGACTCGCTGGGCGACTTTGACCCAGACGGGGGTGTCGCTGCCGTCTTTCCGGACGTCGGCGAACAGCTCCACGATCAGATGGAAGTACTGCTGCGAGGCGCGCCGTTTGCCGTTGTTGGCCGTGGCCTGCTTGAATTGCACCCGCTCGAAGTTGTGCTGCGTATGTTGTCCCGGCATCTGGAGGTGAGCGGTCGACGGACCCGAGTATCCGTATTGCGAGGACAGCTGCTGTGTCGGGAGGCTGGGTGTGGCACTCCCGTTCGTCTCACCACTATTCTGCAACGGCAGGAAAGGCCCCTGCGCCGCGCCCGTTGCGTGGAACGTCGACATGGGAACCGTGTAGATCCCATTCGGCGACAGCGAGTGCTCGCCTCTCCCCGGCGACGGCGTGGGCGACACCTTGACCACGTCGATCTTCGACTTGGGCCCGGCGTCGCGCTTCGGGGTGTGCTGGATCAGCTCAATGCTCTTGCCGCTGGAGCCGTCCACGGCCGACGACAGCCGCATGCCCATCGCCTGGATCTGCTCGCTCGCGTTCTTGCGCATGAGGTACATGCGGCCGTTGGTGATGTTGGGGTGCAGCTCGAAGTGGCACGTCACGGAGAAGTAGTTCCGGCGGTAGCACGTCCACTTGTTGTCCACAGTGGACAGGAAGAAGCCCTTCTCCACCTTGGCGTGGACCTCGGGTGTGACCTGCTGCCCTTCGCAGGTCATCTCCGCCACGACCTCGAGGGCGGGCCAGGGGAAGTTCAGGCTCTCGCCGGGCATGGTGCCGTAGCCGCCGGACGAAGCCATGTGCGATCCGTAGCCTGCGACGAGGCTCGGCGAGTAGGAGGGACCGACGCTGGAGATGACGCTGCGGGGCGTGTCCGGGTAGGAGGCAAAGCCAGGTTGGGTGTTGGGCGACAGCGGGTTGCAGGCGAGGTAAGGGGTCGCGGAGGAGGAAGCGTAGGCCTCGCGATCCGCCGAGTCGATCACGGATGGGTTGTTGGAGGCTCGCGCTGGAGGCGGCAGCATACACGGGCCGGCGTCGAGTCTGTCAAGACATGTGAGCTTTCCTCTCGAGGGAACGTCCAGTGAGGTGTCGGCTGGGTGACACCGGGCGAGTGGTACGTACGGGGGGGGTACACGAGCACCAGGATAAGAACCTGTTACGAACGCCTGGGGGTGTGGCACAGGGCCAGCGAAGCTGGGCAGGCTTGTGTAATGGTTCGTCTGGTAGTGTGGATACGCTAGCGAGGACGCAGCGGAGGAGGGACTGGTGGAGATGGAGCCGCCGCTGGAGTCGGCGAAGTGGTTGGCAGCCTGGTACCTGTGTCGCAGGAGGTGTCAGCTCGCCATTGAGGTCTGAAAGCGCACAGCTGTTGTGGTCAAGCTGTGTCTGAGCCGGTCGTCGGGGTAAAGGGTGTGCGACCATGGCGCGGTGACGAGATGTGAAGCTGCGCCTAAGGCTGCCATAGCCTACAAGGGACACAGCTCGTCGTGTGATCAGTCCGAAGGGCCAGTCACTGCTACGAGCGATTGGCAACCCATCCTGCCGGGTAGGGTGGAGGTGCAGTGCACGATCATGCAGCACATCGTTGCATGAATTCTGACGAGGCCTAAGGGGCCCTTCGCAACGGCAGCCTGGCGCACGATCCGAAGCGTTGGCCGGTCGTGACAAAGAGGAGGGGCATGAAGGGACAGCTCGATGGAGAAAGCCAATGAAAGGGTGCATGCGTACCTGGTCGCATCTGACGCTACGCCACGATCAGAGAAGCGGATCCCGTGCGGATGATTCGCTGCCGGGAAGGTAAACGATGCTGCAGAGTGATGATTAGGCAGGCCTCCTCCGTCGCGGCGGAGATGATGGTCCAGCGAAGACGCGCTGTGAGGCTGGTAGTGGTGCGCATTGCCCTGGAAATGATCGAGATGACAGTCGTGTTCGGATGGGAGGGAGTAGTCGTGTTGGAGGGGGATGGAATGCTGCTGGAGAACGGCTGCTGGGTTGACAGGTCAGTTATAGTGGGACGAGAATGCACCTGTTCCGCATGCCATGCGATGCAGCACGAGAACGCGAAGAGTAAGTATTCGTCGAAAGGCAAGGCTGATGTGCGATGGGGCCATCGCTGCGTCTTGTACCATGCCCAACGTTACACCACGCAACAGCCGCAGCTGCGACGCCTCTGAGCGCTCGTGCGGCAACAATCGCAGCATATCATATGTCGACCAGATCGCATCCGAGTTTGTTGTGTGAAAAGCATCGATCGCTCGTCGTTCGCCAACGTCGGTCGGATGGTCCAATTCACGTGCGCAATGCAAGTCATCCGCCGGAGCGGAGGGTGTGAAGATAGCTGGCGCATGTACCGGGATCGGGGAAATTGAAGCTTACCTTGTTCCATCGTGAGTACCGAAGCGCATATAATCAACACCCGTCTTCGATCGTCGCTCTCTCTCTCTCCGTGTCAATAATTCCGTCGTTTCACAGTCGCCCCCTCGGTCGGAGGCATAAAACGCTTAGCAGACTACTTCCTCTCCTCTCCCTTGGGACGTACGCGAGACCGTCCCCCAGAACGGCAACGCCCGCAACGCCCGTCAACCACGCTCGTCTGTCGAACTTCTGCGGTCGCTTTCGCCTCAAGTCTCACAGACGCTACCGCTCCAAGCTCCAACCCAACTTGCGCCGGCCTTCAACGGGCCGGAAGCGCGCTTCGTCGGGTAAAGGCGGAAGAGAGGCTCGCTCGCTCGCTAAAGCAGGAAGGTCGATGGCGCCAAAGGCAAATGGGCGGCAGATGGTGGTGCTAAAGGGAGGTGAGGCCGGGATGCTGACACGCGCGCGCGCGCACGCAACGACAAGCGGGGCTCGAAAGTCGGTTTGAGTTCGATCCCCGCGGCTGCTGCGACGTTGGCGACGTTTTGTTGGCTTGCTTCTTTGCACGTCGAACGGGAATCTGCGCGCGCCGTCCGTTAGTACGGTATCGACTCGAGTGGTCAAAGGATACAGATGATGATGAAGAGATGGAGGTGAAGGCACCCAACAACTTGGGCAGGACGTTCGATTTGGATGGTGCGAGGATGTGGTTTGCGACTTGTCGCATGGGAGCTTCTTCATCACTCGCTCCCACGCTCATCGCAGCGCCGCCATCCCCTGGGCATTTCACACTCCGGTCATAATGCAGCCGATCGAGTCCGCATACTGGCACAGCATCGTATCTCGTGAACGTGTAATGACCGACTAACCTTGGTGCTCTTCCGGGAAGACGCCGTTCGGTGGCGGCGTTGCGCTCAGTTTGCCGGAAGATGCTCTCACCCAGCAATGGTCCTTCCCGGCGATCAACAATGGTCGTTTGTTCGGGTGGCGGAGGAGACGATTTTGCAGGTTTCGTCGTGTGGTTGGTTGGAAAGGTCTCGGACAAATCACCATCCAACTCCCTCGACCCTCTTCCGACGGGCAGCTTTCGTGATCGCGATCGGGCCGGCTGTCAGATGATGTTGAAGAGGGTCGACTTCCAGCGCGAGGAGTCCCAGCTCCAGTTCAAGTTCAAGTTCAAGTTCGAGTTCGAGTGCGAGGTCTCGCGAGTCGTAAAGGCCGACACCCAGACCCCTAGCTTCCGCGGAAGAGAGAGAGAGAGAGCGCGCTACCAGTCAATCGACCAGAGTCGGCGGGCAAAGCTCTTGTACAACTCGCCCTGCACACAGCCGTACGTAGCGGAACCCGCGACCGGACAACGGGAGTAGTAGTAGTGATTGAAATCGGCGTGTACCAAGGGATGTGTCGCGAGACGATCTTTCGCAGTACCAACCACCAAAAACAAAGAGGGCGTGATGGGGTAAAGGTAAAGGTAAAGGTAGGTACGTAGTATGTACGGGGGCTCACAAATAGACAAGGGGGAAGGTGGATATTTTGCTGCAGCAGCAGCAGCAGCAGCAGGAGCGACAAGAAGGCGGGTTCTGCATCTGTCACATCAGGTCATGGTCAGGGTTGGGTGTAGGGTAGGGTAGGGTAGGGATAAGATGGGCCCTGACCTCCCCCAAACCCGTCCGTCCGTACGTCACCCCCCAACAAAGCCGCCGTCATTCATCCACCGACTTGGACTAAAAGAATCGATGAAAGGCCCGGTTCCCTCCCCCTGCCTTCCTTCTTCCTCTCTCTCTCTCGCGCTCGTTACCAGCCCGCCGGGTCCATCTCCTCCAGTCAGCCTCGAAACCAAAACCAAAAAAGCCCCCCCCCAAAAAGAGGAGCAACCTGTTGTTTGTTCGGAGCAGGCGCTCAGACCACCACTTTTTTCACTACTACTGTACCTTACCCTTCTCTGGGGGGTGTGTGTATGTGTGTGTGTGTGTGTACCAGGGTGAGAAGAAAGTGGGAAGCTGCATGAGCTAGCTCATCAGTTACCGCCCGATGCGGTCGGTCGGTCTCTCTACGACGAGGCTCCCGAAGCAAGGGAGGAGGAGGAGTCGAACCTCGCATTCGTCGAAATTGAAATGCCCCTTGCGGCGAGGAAGAGCGGACCTGGAACCACCGCTGCTGACCAAAAACTGTAACAGCCACTCATCGTAGGAGGCCCTTGATTTAGCAACGGCTTTACGGGTAAGATATCGCATCACGTTCCTCCTACCGTCTACCCGCCCAGTAACGCGCCCCCCTGCACTCCTCCGCTCCTCCCCGATCGTCTTCTCGAGCCGGGGAAGATTGATCAAAAGACCACAAACCCTCCTCTCCTCTCCTCCTCTGCAATTAGTGTCCCCCAAGATCGCCGGCAAGGATGCATTGGCTGCAGCAGCTTTTAACCCGATCACTGCATCCGCATCTGCATCCGCCGCCCGCACACCCTACCAGATACCTGCCCTGGTGCCTCTTCCGTCCCCGGCCCGGGCAGGCCGAGGCGATGGGGGATGAGGTGCAGGTCGTCGCGAAGCTAGCAGGTAGTCGTAGTAGGGGGCGGGGGGTTTCCCAGGTCGTCGGACCGCCAGCCAGCCAGCCATTATGACGGATGACAGTCGAACGAGAAAGTCAACATGTCACAAAACTTGGGCCACCGGCTCCCTGCGCAATTCGATCAATACTAGTACTAGTACTTGTGGAAGGTCACGCGAAAGGAAAGCTTTGACAGTGAAGCAAGCACGTCCACGTCTGAGCTTCTTCGTCACACTGGAAGCGCGCAATCGTCCGCCCATCAGTTTTTAGCAACGGGGATTGCGCAACCCGTGTTACAGATCTGCTTGAGCCTCATCAGTCTCGTTGTCTTTTTGCTTTGCGTGCCCCCACGGTGCCCCGGTTGTTCCCTCATCGGCTGCTTGTCGAGGGAAGGGCTACTATTACCTTACCATACTCTCTGGACGCTCGGCCATCCCGAGAGAGCGACGATGAGATGAGACTGCTGTGGGTAAGTCGGAGTAGGTTTACGCTCGTTGCCGCCGTAGCCCCAGCAAACATCCCTTTGGCGATGATCAAAGCGTCTGCCCCCCCTGTCAGCCACCATGCACCATGCACCATGCACCACCTGCACCGGCTTCTGCCTCTCTTCTTTGAGACTTTGGAGGAGTGTGGAGAAGAATTGATGTGGACGGGGAAGGTCGAAGAGCTGAGCTGCCAAGCCCTGCCTCCGCACGGGCCTCGCCGAAACACTCACTCACCTCCATCCTTTTCTTACGCACCACACACACACACACACATGCACATTCTTCGGCCACGGCGAGATGGATACATGTATTCTTAGCCTGCCTACATGTATATTCTTCCGTTTGGTCTGGTATTCATGTTCTCTCCTACCCCAAGTGAATGGACGCGCACCGGACCCACGACCAACGACGTCCATCTCATTGGCTACCAACCAAGCGCGAGAGGTCATTCGACCCGGACAGTACAGTACAGCACAGCATCACCCTTCGACGGATCGTTGAGACAAGACAAAGAAAGACCCCCCCCCCGGTCTCGCACGGGCCGAGACTCTTGACAGGGTCAATCAAGCCCGATGATGCGCCATGCGTCGAGGACGTGGCTTGCCTAGCCTAGCCAGCCTGTGCACCTGTCTCATTCCCCCGTCGTCCTTCTAGAAAACCAATCGACTCGCGCACGGCTGCCTGCAGTGCAGGCCCGCTGCTGGCACGTCAGGTACCACCGTCACCGCCACTTTGGCCCCACAGCAGGAGACGTCGACGTCGACGATGGAGTGAGTGCACGTGATTCTCTTTCCCGTCCAGGGGACATGGATCGATCGACCGGAGGTTTTACTGGGTCTTTATCTGTGTAGGCTGGCTTCACTGCAGACGCCGCTGCTGCCACAAGCGCCAAGCATCAAAAGCGCAACGATTCCACCCTTATTTGGTTATTTTGGTTGCTCGATCACAGGCTACCTTACACGACAGCGGCTCGACACATGCCGACTATTCCCCCAATAATGCACCGTCGCGTTGGCACGAGCAAGACTTGAAACTCAACACTTTCAGGAAGCAACGGGTACTTGCAGCATCTGATCTTGTTGTTGCTGGAACTCGAAGACACAGATCACTGAGCACATGCCTGGGCTGACCGTATTAGCTACAATCAACAAGCAAGACCCTCTACTCCGATGCAGCATTTCCCGTCTTCTCGATCCACCATTCCTGCGCGTGACCACCTGCGAGTTCAGACCAACTGCACACCGGCCCAGGTCTTTCATCCACAGCAGCGTGCCACTTGGCAAGGTGTACGACAACGTTGCGACATCCAATGCCTCTCCCCCCCCCTCCCCCCCCTTTCAACACCAAGATCCAAGGCCGAAACGCGCGGCCCTGGACGTCGAGAGCGTCCGAAGTTGGGCATCTGCCACAACAGCGCGTGCCGTCCCATGGTAGCACGTTCTCCAGCAGCAAGAAACCCCCTCCGGCACACAAAACTCCTGGCCTGTGCCATGACGTCCCCTCCGGATCGCTGCACCACCCATCAAAACGTTCCGCCAGTGGTGCATGGCAAACATCACCGGAGGAAGCTTGGCCTATGATGATGATGCCCACGACCACGCACGCCCCGGGCTAAGTATAGATCTGAGCAAACAAAGACGCTCAGGGGCTATTCGCGGATGGGATTCGAGGAGCCACAGAGCAAGAAGAAAGAGGAGAAGAAGAAGAACAAGCAGAAAGTGCGCACAGCATCCGTCCCCGGTCCCACCTTCCTCTTCAACGGAGCGGATTCGCAAGCAAACAAATCCACGCTTTGCCCAGAACGGCTCGGGTTTGTCGGCGCGTGCACGCGCACGAGCGACGCACGAGCGACGGGAAACCCCTCTCTTCTCTCTCAACGGCGTCCGGGGCCAGCCAGCCAGCCCGCCAGCCAGTCCGCCAGGAGAAAAAAAAGAGAGGGCCCAGTGACCTGTTTCCAGCCAATGCCACGGCATGCTTTGCTTTGCTTTGCTTTTGCTTTTGCTCGAGGCCAACCCCCTCCCCCGCTAGAAAAAATCTGAAACCTGAAACCGACGTTGCGGACGCGACACAAGAGCCTATGGGTGCCACAAGGAAACTGACGGAGCCTTTTCGTAGAAATCCTGTCCGTACGACATTCTTTCAGAGGCAGGAAGGAAGACTTCCAGGTTCTCGGGGCTTTTCCTAGCCTTTGTCTGACTATTTCTTGCTCTGGGCCCTCAACGATAGCAAGAGCCCTCCCTCATCCAAATTTGCATCAGTCAGGAGATCACGCGCGGACCGCGCTCGAATGCACCGAACCGATTGCACATCATGCGAAAGGACTAAGGAAGCGCTGTGGTGCCGCCACTGCAATAACGAGGTGGAATGAATTCCGGCCCTTTCTATGCGGGCCAGCAGTAGGCTGGCAGGCTGGCAGGAGGAAACCTCGGGGTCCAGGCGTGCTTAGTTTTGAAAATAGAGCGCTTCTGAGGAGGCAAGGGTGTACCGACGACGCAGGTCTTAGGGATCCCGCATATACCTGCCTACGGAGCAGCCGCCCTCGCCCTCGCCCTCGCCCTAGTTTTGCCAGCGCTCGCGAAAGAGGCGAGGCGAGGCGAGAGCATGGGGCTACATGTAGGCTCTGGCGAGCGATGATGATGATGATGATGATGATGATGACGACCTTCGAGACAGAGCAGCAAACATTGCCCCCCCTCCCTGACTTCCTGTTCATGTTCCCAGCCTTAAATGATTCTTTTTTTCGCCCGTTAGAACTGAACAGTCAGCTAGCTAGCCAGCCAGCCCTCTCTCCCCCTCTCTCTCTCCCCCTCTCTCTCTCCCCCTCTCTCTCCCCCCCTCTCCCTCTCCCTCTCCCTCTCCCTCTCCCTCTCCATCTCTCTCTCTCTCTCTCTCTCTCTTTGTCTCTGCAAAAGACAGACACCTCAGCATGCCGCGCCGGGCGCAGCCTTTTCGATATGTGGGTATCCTTCCTCGCTTCCAGTATACGCGGGAAAGCGGGAGGGGGTTGGGCGGGAGGGTCTGGCAAGGTAAGTAAAGCGCCAGCTAGCTAAGCAAGTATGATGAGGCCGGGCGCGGGGGGGAATGGGGGGGAAGCGAGTGCCGATAGCGAGCGCCCTTGGTACGATAGGTAGGTAGGTAGGTAGGTAGGTAGGTCGCCGGAGCAGGAAGGAAGGAAAGTAAGTAAGGACCGGGGGCCTCATGAAGCCTGTCCGTCTGCGGTCGCTTCTTACTTTCTATGGTGCTGTCCGAGGGAAAGCGGTCAAAGTATTTGTACAGGTTCCAACACCATGCTCGCCGTCCGATCTAAGGCCGAGCATATAGACCCCAGACTGGTAAATTCACAATCGGTAAGTACATGTACCGGTTTGATGCCTGTCTGGGCCGACTCGCAGGCTACTTTCCTTCTTCACTCCCGAGTTCAATCACATCGTTAGCCTTTGGATTGATTGGAGAACACGATCCATTTGTCAACCAGTCGCGAGTCTCGTTGTTCCAACCCGCTTTCTTTACTTCTGTCACACTATTTCAGTCCTTGGGGAATCAGATAGGAACATCGTATCGTATCGCTTGGAGCGCCCGCGACCCTACTATTGCATATTCGTATCCTGTGATCAACAAAACAGATGCATTACCGCGGTGCCCATACACTACACAAATATCTACAAACACGAAAAACACACCACACATCACCGTCATCCCACATCGACGCCTACAACCCCCAAGCAGCCCTCCTCGGAAAGCCCATCCCAATCTCCTCTCTCTCTCTCTCCCTCCCCTAACAAACCCTCCCCCACTCACCCACCCACCCACCCACTCACTCACTCCACCCAACCCACTCCCTCCCCACCACCCTCCACACCCTAACCTCCCCACTCCTCAAATCCCCCAACCTCAACTTATCCCCCCTCACCCCACCCTTACTCCCCCGCCCCTGCTCCCAACACCGCACACTCCTCCGCGTCCCATCCCACTCCTCCACCACGCCGACATGAGAATTCCCATAATCGATCTTATACTTCGACTTGATCGCCCCATGGTGGCCCTCGAACTTCGCGTTGCGCAGGGTGACGATATCCCCGGCCCGGATCTCATCGAACTGCATGGTCGAGGCGTTGGCGAGATTGGCGTAGACCAGCGCGCCGTAGGCTTTGTTGCCCACGGGCAGGAGAGCATCGGGCAGGGATCTGATGAGTTCCAGCGGTAAAGCGGCGGGCGAGCCGTCCCCGAAACCTGCAGTGTCCTTGTCCTTGTCTTTGCTGCTGCTGCTTTTGCCGCTACTGTGGCCCGCGGCGTTGACGTCCTTTGCGATCTTGGCCCCGAATTTCCGCCAATAACCTTCCAACTGATCTTGTCGCAGCTTCGGCGGGGGAGGCTCGTGCCGTTGCTCCAGCGTCACGTCCGCGGGGTCCCGGGAGTCGTAGACGGCGGTTATGACGGTTTGGCTGTAGTCCATGTACAAAACGTAGATATCCTTGCTGATTGTCGTACGTCCACCGCGTCTGGATTTCTGGCTTTCCTCGCTTTCCGAGAGGATATCCACGCCATTGCGGGGTTGGAGAGAGGGGGGAAGGGGTTGCGGTGATGTCCACCAGTGGGTGTGCAGGGCTAGGTCGATGGGCTGGGCGATTTGGCCGCTGTTCTCGCCGGTCGAGCGCGGTTGGTCGATTGAGCGGCGGACGCTGCCTGCTCGCGCCACGTCGAGGGATTGCCGGGGCATACCGCGCGTAGGCGTTGGAGCTTGCGGAGGCTGCGAAGGCTGTTGTACTTGTGGCACTTGCTGTGGTGCTAGCACAGCCGGTAATGGTGGCATCCTCTCGCCCTGCGGCAGGGGGGGCGGCGCACGCTCCATCGACTTCCGGGACGCGGCATCCCTCGCAGAAGGTACTTCGTCCGCAGAGCTGTCATCCGCGGCCTGCATTGTCTCGGGGTCGTCCGGCGGTATGGGAGGCGCGAAGACGGATATCGCGCCCGGAACAGGCGGCGGCGCCCGACTACTGGCTTCGGTGTAGTTGTAGGGATCGTAGTCTCCGTCCCTGTCCGAGCGCGTAGGAGGGGGAACTGGAGGCGGTGCACGAGGTGCATCCATTGACTGTCTTGTCTGCGACTGAGGGGGTGGAGGAGGCACGGCTCTGGGAGCGGTGTGCTGAGGTACAGCTGGCGGTGTATCGACGGGAGTTGATTCGTCTGCAGTCGTGCTATCGTCCAGGCTTGGCTCCCGGGCATGCGATTTCAGCGCGTCTTTGCGCTTGGCGCTCGAGGCGATATCGGTGTCGTAGTCGCCTTCGTAATCGCTTTCGCCACGCTCGGTGTTCTCGAGTGCGGGTGGCTGCAGGTCAGTATGCTGCCGGCTCGGTGGCGCAGCAGTAGGTGGTGGAGGCGGCGGTGGCCGAGGTGAAGTCACGGGACTCCCAGGGATGGGCGGCGGCACACGACTCGCTCGTTTGTCAGACGTCGCGGAGCTGGGTTCATTGCCGAAGTAGGACGCCCGGTTGTTGTTGATTGGGGATCGCGGTGTCTCTCGCGCGGGAGGTACCAGTGGCGCACCTCCAGTTCTGATGGGCATGGGCGGTTCAAAACCAGACATTTCGGCCGAAGAGTGTTTGGCATGCGACGACATCTCGTCATCGGACTCTGATCCCGGGCCAGGCGAAAGTGGTGCGGCGGTAGGTGGCGGCGGCGGCGGAACAGGGCGAGATTCTGTTGGAGGCGGGCGTGGTACAGGCCTTGACGTGTCGCTGGGTAAAGGAGGGACTGCTCGATCTTGGGATGGAGGAGCCGGGACAGGGCGATCTGCGAGGGTGGTGTTAGCTAGATGTTGCGTCCAAAGATGATATATATGTCGATAGAGATGCTCAGTATAAGTCTGCTCGCTCTAATAAGCTCGCAACTCACTGCACCCTTTCCTCGTCGATATGTCCCTCGCACCCTTCGGCGGACTGGACTTCGATTGAACCACCAAACTGACAACCGAGCCCGACCGCCAGAGCATCGCGAATGACTTGCGCTTCAAAAGCAACGGCTTGCGTGAGATCTTACCTTTAGGAACAGGCGGCGCCATGCCTCTCTCCTCTGCCGTCGACCGTCTAGGAGGCGGTATATTCCCCGGCTCGTCATTCTCATCCTCCATACTTCCCATCGGCTCCGTCGCGCTCCTTCTTGCTGGCGCATCCGGCTCCGGACTATACGATCGCACCGGCGGTGGCGGTGCACCCCCCATACCTGGAATCGCAACCATCTGCGGCATTTGCTGCTGTTGCGGCGGTGAATGCGTATCCTCTTGCGTCACTTGCCTATCCTTTGTTCGTTTCTTCGCAGGTGCCGCGGCGGGAGGCATACCGAATGGATTGAAAGGTCCGCCTCCCTGCTGACCACCCGCTAGTCTAGCCATGCGCTCCCGAAGACGTTGCTTGCGCGCTTCTTCCTCGTCCATCTCCTCTTCTTCCTCAGGCTCCTCGGCTGTGTCTTCCTCGTCCCCAACATCTGGCTCACGTGCCGGCACAGTAGGTGCTCGCGGTAGAGGCTCGTTATGCCGCCTTTCGCTTTCATCATCCGGACCGATCGTACCCGTGTCGTCTTCGGTCATCTCACCAGCGCCGGACTGATCCGCTTCCTCGCCCCCACTGAGTATCTCATGCTCCGGCGGCGCAGGCATAGATGAGATCGGCGGCTCTGCTGGCCTTCTCTGCGCAGAAGGCACCCGCGGCCGTTCTCTGCTCACATCCAGCGACTGTCTTTGCGTCGGCACCCGCTCCAGCTCGGCCTCTTCATCCTCACCCTCGTGTATACCGCGCTCAGAAGACTCCGAAGCCTTCTTCGTCGGCGGCTTCCGCTCCTTCTTCTGCACAGCTGGCTCCGCATGCCGTGCCCGCTGTGCCTCCTGCTCCCGCTGCAACATCGCCATCCGCTCTTTCAAACTCATCGGCTTCGGCTGCGCTTCCTCTTCTTCGCCTCCCTCCGCTGTAGCTGCCGGCTCGCCTGTCAACCCCGCCGCTTCAGCCGCCGCATGATCCTCTTCCTGCGTCCGCCTGATCTCTGGGTCTTCCTCTCGGATGTATGGCTTATGCACCGGCTCCACTTTCTGCACAGGCGGGATGTAGGCGTTACGGCTGGGAGGTGGAGCGACGAAGGGCTTCTTGATGTACTCGTTCTTCGCTCGCCCTCCTCCTCTTCCGCCAGGTTGCATGGGAGCGATAGGAGAGGCTTCTGCGCGGTTGAAAGCGGCGATGCGGTCTTTGAAGGCGTTCGATTTGGGCGCGATGGGAGGCGGACCCTTGGCTGGGGTCGAGACTTCTGGTGCTGGTTCGGCGGGAGCCGGCTTTGGTGCGGGTGGAGGTTCGGCTCTAGCGATTGGGCTTTGCTGGGCTGATGGTGGTGACCGCATCTCTTCCTCCTGTCGGTTCGCAGCCGGGATCTCCACCGGCGGAGGCTGTGGCCTCGAAGCAGCCGGTAATGGAATTACCTCTTCTACCTCCCTCTCCTCTTCCTGCTCGTCGTCTCCCCGAGCTGCTGCCGCCTGCGGTGGAGGAGCAGGAGACTGGACCACCGACTTCGGCCTCGCCGCCCTCGTCGGCCGTGTAGGCACCGCCGGCTCATACTTTTCCACGAAGTTGCTCGGGAACAGTCCCTCCTGCTTCGCTCCGTTGCCGTCCGTGTACTCTCCCACGTACCAATCATCCCCCTCCAGCTCGGTGACGTTGATGACTTGGCCAATGGGGAACTTGAGATCGTCGTTGTGCTCGCTGGCGTACTCGTAGACCGCCTTGACCTTGAAGGGAGGCGCCGCCATACTGCTATGTTATTTGGTGTTTCAATGCTGCCTGGTTGGCTTGATGCGGGACGTTTCGGCCGTTGTTACGGGGACATTGGTTATGCGCTGGTATTGCTGAACGCTTCCCCAAGATGGCGAGTGTATAGGTAGTAAGTCGTCTGCCTATAGTGTTTGGCTATAAGGTAGCTGTCACTTCTCCTGCCTCCCCTCGCGGCCGCTGTCGCCGGGAGATGACGAAACATCGAAGGAAGCGTGGAGCGGTCGGTTCCTGCCTGAGGCAACCATATATGGCGCCATCAACGCAACTTCCAGTCATGTACAATTCCTGTTATACACAAACGACTAACATCAAATAACAACATCGGACTGCAGACAGTACGCCCTCAAGAATGACCACCCGAGTCCCCGTCAAATCCATACTCAAGACTCAGCCGAAACCAGCACCTACATCCACCCCTGAAGCCATCCAGGCAGAAAAGGACCGCCACAACTACGCCCTCGCCCTCCAACACGCCCACCGGATCCAGGACCAAAAGGACTGGGAACTCCGTATCCTCAATGCCATCGAGGTGCTCCTCGACTACCCCTCAGCTCCTCTCTTCAGCCCCCAAGAAGCCAACACTTTCGCATCCCTCGTCCGATTATTCCAGCCCTCGGATTTGGATGCCCTAGTCGAAGAACGTGTCATCGACGGGAAATGCGGGTACGCTCTCTGCGCTAACCCACCGAGATGCGTGACGATTGGGGAGGAGGCCGAGTGGAGGGTTGGGAAGGCGGACGCGGCTTTCTGTTTGAGGGGCTGTGCCCGGAAGTCGATGTCCGTTCGGGGGCAGCTGAACGTGGTCCCGGCGTGGGAGAGGCCGGCTGGCACCCATCCTGTTGTCGGGTTGCATGAGGACGATAGACCGCAAGGGGCTAGTCAGTCGACTACTGGTCGAAAGCCTGATGCTGCAGAGAGTCAGAAAGTCATGGTAGCGAACGCGAAGCACGTCGATGATGACGAACTCGCCCTCGAGCGCGGCGAGAAGGCCACGAGCTTCCGGCCGAAGCAAGTCATGACTGATCGGATCGTGGAGAAAGCCATGCCGACTTACAAGCCGCTGTCGAGTGTCAGTGGGGCGGTGGTGTCGTCGACGGCTATCGAGGGGTATGAGCCGAGAAATCATACAGCGAACCCAACTGGCAGGCGCGATGATGAGGACAGTGATGATGATGACGAAACCGAGGAAGGAAATGCTGACGAGGACGACGAGGCATGAGCGAGTGTTGCCACTTGTCTGCGGCCGGTAAATGCCCTGGGCTATACATGCTCGCCTTTCCCAATCCGATGCTGCCGTCATCACGCGGCCTGACCAGGAAATGCCTCCAGCACGATTCCACGACCATCATACGGCACAACCACCCCTCGATGCCAATCTTCTACTTCTTGTCTACACCCATTGAGGGCCACGAAGCCCACGCGCGGTCAGAACGGAGAGCAATCGCGTGACGAAGGAATGATCGCTGTACTGAATGGAATCTGCTCGCCCCGGTTTGCAGCTTGACTCTGCTGCATCTCACGACTGTCTCGGCTGGTCGGTGACATCCTGCCACGACTCAACGAACGAAACGCACGCAATGGGATGTGTGCATTTCCACCGCTCGCACTGATAAGCCGACTTATCCTTTGACGCGACCTACCCGCGGGCTTGATGTCCCGATCAGAGATTTGTGCCATTCGAGCATCCTCAACTGCAGCTTTAGACTCCATATCTCAGAGCTTGATCAACCGCCCGGGGACCGCAGGCACGCACGCTACAATCGCTCGGCTGGGGCCAGGTCAGGACGCCGTCGTTCCGACTCTGTCGATCATGAAATGAAGCGATGTTGGTTGCCGAGGAGCACCTCATACTGTGCTAATCACTGAATATGTACCTCGTACCGGTCCAGCTCCGAATGCTCCGGTCGGTACACGAAGTAATCAAACTTCGCCGGCAACGCCGTTCCATTGAGATCCGACGCCGCCACGCCCACGAAAGCTCCCGTGAAGCTCCCGTGAGCCTTATGCCCGCCGCACTCGTCCGAAAGAATCGAGGCATCGTACACCGGACCGATCTTCTTCAGCTCCTGGCCTTCTAGGGCATAATAGTATTGCAGCTTTGGACCGCGGATCGAGAGTGCGAGCTTCACCTTGCCTTCGTTCGGGATTTCCACTGCCGCTGGCAATGGTAGCTTCAAGTCGCCGTCCGGGTACGAGGCCTCGGAGCTCAGAAACAGGAGCTCGCGCTTGCCGTCTGCGGTCCCGCTTACCGTGAGGTAGTAAAAGTTGTATCGGCAATAGTAAGCTGTCAACCCAGCAAATTGCCTCTCGTCCTCGGGCGAGAAGTCGATAACAGTCTCTGCGTCGTATGAGAAGTGCGTCTGGCGGCGGGCGACCAGGGCTTGCTCGAACCACGAACCAACCGATTCCCGTCCAAACAAAGTCAGCTTGCCGTCCTGTACCGCGAAAATCCGCTCCGACTCCGGCGTCCGCAGCCACTGGAAATCCTTGTGCAGCTCCTTGTCGAAGCTATACCGCTGTTCAGCCCAATACTTCGCCTCATCCCGCGTCCCAGGAACCTCAACATGCAGTGAAGGCACCGGCCCATTCTTGACATAGAGCCAGTCGTCTTTCCAGTAAGCCTCTTGAAGCCCACACTCGCGTCCTAAAACACACCGCCTGAACTGCGTCGTCGGCCGACCCGTCAAATGAACGAGATAAGTCTTGCCCTCTGGCGTATCAACAATATCACCATGACCCGCCCACTGCAGCGCGGCATGAATATTGTCCTTCGAAGTCAGCACATGCGTCTCTGGATGCATCTCATACGGGCCCCAGATTTCCCTCGACCGCGCGAGCGTACAAGCATGCTCGTACCCCGTCCCCCCTTCAGCAGTCAAAAGGTAGAACCACCGATTCCGCTTATACAAGTGCGGCGCCTCCACCAAATCCAGCTCCGAACCCAAGAAAATCGTCTTCCGCTCCCCCACGAGCCTCCCACTCTCCGCATCCCACTCCTGCAACCGAATCCCCGCAAAAGCCCTGGGTCGTCGTCGATGATCCCACAGCATATTCACAAACCACTTCCTCCCCCCCTCCTCATCATGGAACAAACTCGGATCGAACCCGGAACTATTCACAAACCAAGGATCACTCCACGGCCCCTCTACTTTATCAGCCGTCACGATATAATTATGCGTGTCCTTAAATGACCCGTCCTTGCGCTTCACATCCGTATACACGAGCCAGAATTTCTCGCCATCGTGCGTGAGGCAGGGGGCCCAGACGCCGCAACTGTCCGGGTCCCCGCGCATGTCGAGCTGGGCTTTGCGGGTCAGGGGCCGGACGACGAGGTCCCAGTTGGCGAGGTCGCGGGAGTGGTGGATCTGCACGCCGGGGTACCATTCGAAGGTCGAGGTGGCGATGTAGTAGTCCTGGCCGACCCGGAGGATGGAGGGGTCGGCGTTGAAGCCGGGGAGGATGGGGTTGATTAGTTGGGGCATCTCTGTGTGGTCTTTCGATTGGACCGTGTGATTGTGTGATGTCCTGGAGGGTGTGACGGTATGTCTTATAAGAAGGTGATTGTGGAAGAGATGCAGCATCCACCTCCAATGCTGTATATTACCCATTTAGCCGGACTGTTCTTGGCCGAGAAGCCGAAGACTAACTACCTAACATGCAGACGACGGCCATGATGCAGAGCGTAATCTAGGAGCAAGACCTGCAGTATGAGAGACTTGATGTACCTTCGAGAGAGCCTATACGACCCAACGCGAAGAACGATCATTTTGGCCGTCGAACCATACTGGATAACAGGCTCTTATGAGCAACACCGCCAACACAACGAGGCTGACCGAAACGATCAACATCTACCACCACGCCTCTCCCTGACTCGCAGACATCACGTCGTTGGGGAATACGCCAGGACGACTCAAGCGAAGAACAGCGCGACAGCGGCATACAACCGATCGCACGTACCCATCCCCGAAGCTGCTAGGCATGGCACGCTGTCCACCATCGCTACTAGGCCCTACCGCGATTGAATCTCATCAGTGAGCGAGGTCACAATTTCCGTCGTAATAACGTTGCTTGCTTTTTCTCGACTTACGCAGCCGCCACCTATGAAGAAGCCGCCGGCCACATCGTCCAGCACGATAATAATGATCGGCAATATCGAAGGCGAAAGTGTTGCGGCCATACCCACGGTGCCTCCAGTCGTACCGAGGATACCGAGAGAAAATGTAGGATCTGAGGGTTCCGACGGCGTGCCGCTCGATTTGACAGTCGTGCTTGCTACTGCCGCTTGGGAAAACGGAAGCGTTAGTCTGATCGAGCAAGGAGATGAATTGAGCGAGCAGAGTAGTGCAGAGGTCCATCAGGGTAGGGCTGATCAAGATCTGCGTCTCTTGTTTGAGTGTACCGTAAAAGGCTGAGGACGACACGCCCAGCGGGTTAGACCTTTCCAGCCCGACGACTGGAGCACACTGTCTCGAATATGCTGGCTAACAAGCTCAAGGCCCGGGGTCCAGCTGCATTCTCTCGGAGTCTCGTGATAGCAAGTTCGACAAGGCATGGGACTCTCGGCCGAAATCCTCGGGCACAAATGCCCATCGACATGGCTCGATTGCCATGAAATAACAGATCTTACTGCCTAACGATTGATCTCTTTCGGCCAATTGGAAAGGGAAGCACGGAAGAGCTATTACTGCGAGAAGGTCGAGAGTCCATCGTCCGTCAGCACATTCTTACGTGTAAGTGGGGAGCATATCGCATGGCCGCGCCCACGACACCGACATGACTTCGTGAACGACGCCTTCATTGGGTATGGCAAGGAGTGTGATCACCCCACTGCCCAGAGCTCATCAGCATTTCGGAGCGAGGACATGAGGCACGCCCAGATTTCGCTTGCTGTCGAACGGTGGACATCCATAACAGCCCACCCGCCCCTCGGAGCGCACAGCTGGCAGGACCACGTCGACTCTCGAAGGCAAAGATGAAGTGTCGTGTCGTCGCGAGAGAGAAGTGCGTGTGCGTGTGTCGTCCCAGCTTCCATCTTCCTACAAGTCCCGAAAGAAACAAAACCATCTCATTTCCTCGCCCACAAGCGTCACACTAAAAACCAGCAGCTGTCCCCCTCTGCTCCCCCTCCCCCCTCCCCCTTTCCCCTTGCCTAGCCATAGCCATACCTCAACTCGCCGAACGAAAACCTCCACCCTTCCACCCTTCCACCCTTCGATCCTTCTCACACCCTCTCGCACCCACAAGAAACTCAACAACCACAACCATCCAGGACGCAAGTGCCAACACTCACCGGTCCTCGGGAAGGATAGCACTATCAGAGAGAGCGAGCATACATACCGCGTACTTACCTACCGCACCGTACCTGCGCCCGTCAGATTTCCTCCAGCGCGTAGGAAATATCGATCAATCACTTGGAGGGAAGACCGGGACGCTGCCCTGCTGAGAAGGACGGTCGCTGGCTCTAGGAGTCGGAGGAAGTCTCGATGGGTTGGACTGCCGTTTTACGAGGGCGAAGAGGGAAAGGGACTGGAAAGTGGAGTGGAAAAGGGCGAGGAAGGAGGGAGAGGGAAAGCATGAAAGGGGGAGTAGTATGAACGGCAGACTTCTGAGTGTTTGTGCCTTACTACCCATTCTCCTTCCCTCTTCACTACCACACTCCTCATCTTCTTCCGGCTAATAGTAACAGTCCCACTCCACATCCACATGCACATGCACATCCACCCCATCCCTCCATCTTCTCTCGCATAACAGTCATGGAGAAAACAAAGCCCTCAGCTCACACCACCCACTCTCTCGCCTCCCTCCCCTGTTCCGTTTCCATGCGCAATAAGAGGAGGGGGGAAAGTTGTAACACCGCACGCCGCGCTAGATATGCATGACAATCAATCAATCAATCAATCAATCAGGCAGACAGACAAACAAACAAACAGAAAACCCCAACCATGCACCCACTTCCGCCCCCAGTCTCACGACGAGGGCCCCACATCCTCCATCCTCACATCCTCCCCCTCCACCTCCACGGCCTGACTACCCCCAACCTGACTCTCGGACGAGTGCAGCAACCCCGGCACCACACCCGCCACCCCACCCGAAGCGGAAACTACAGACGCCGGCGAGCTCTCCCGTCCACCTCCACCAAACCCACCCCCACCACCACCACCAACAAAACCATCCCCAGGCTCCCGATCCTTAGCCTTAGTCCTCTTAGTATAATCACTCAAACTCATCTTCTTCCGCGCGGGACTCGGCGCCCCCCCCACGGCCGCCGTGACAGCGGGGGAGAACAAAGGCGCTGCTGCTGGGGTGGTGAAGGGGAGGCTGCCAGGAGATTGCGCGAGGAGGGAGTGGGTGATGTTGTTGTTGTCTCCTGGGCCGGGCACTTGCGATGCTACGGCGGCGGCGAAAGGGTTGGCTTGGGGCGGTGGCATGGGGAGGTGTAGGTTGGCTGGTTTGTGTGGGTGGGCGTGCGCGGAGGGTAGAGGGATGTCTTGCGGCATAGTAGGCGAGGAGTGTGAAGGCCAGGGCGGTGGGGCGGGTGGCTCCGTGGAGTGTTGAGACCAGATTGGTAGCTTGCTAGGTGTCGCATCCGGTGGTCTGGCAGGCTCGCCTATCCGAGGCCCTGGATTGGCACGCTCGTTTGTTTGTTCGTCCGGAGTCACATCACTCATGGACACGTCTTCGACAGCCTCCGATTTCGCTTTGGATTGTTCACTTCCTTCCCGGCCGGCCACTTCAGCGTTCGGGCTCAAGGGAGCGGAAGAGCGCTCGCGCGGTGGACGTGTCGAAAGCTCAGTCTCAGAGTGCACCGACTTCGCGGATGGCGATACCGACACACCACCTCGGTGGTTGCGCGAATTATTCGTAGCACAACGCTGCAAGAGTATCTGCGTAAGCGAGACGTACTTCCTCCGCGGCGCCGC
>NAJQ01000021.1:26135-62467 GCA_005059865.1 Friedmanniomyces simplex
CAATAGTAAGCTGTCAACCCAGCAAATTGCCTCTCGTCCTCGGGCGAGAAGTCGATAACAGTCTCTGCGTCGTATGAGAAGTGCGTCTGGCGGCGGGCGACCAGGGCTTGCTCGAACCACGAACCAACCGATTCCCGTCCAAACAAAGTCAGCTTGCCGTCCTGTACCGCGAAAATCCGCTCCGACTCCGGCGTCCGCAGCCACTGGAAATCCTTGTGCAGCTCCTTTTCGAAGCTATACCGCTGTTCAGCCCAATACTTCGCCTCATCCCGCGTCCCAGGAACCTCAACATGCAGTGAAGGCACCGGCCCATTCTTGACATAGAGCCAGTCGTCTTTCCAGTAAGCCTCTTGAAGCCCACACTCGCGTCCTAAAACACACCGCCTGAACTGCGTCGTCGGCCGACCCGTCAAATAAACGAGATAAGTCTTGCCCTCTGGCGTATCAACAATATCACCATGACCCGCCCGCTGCAGCGCGGCATGAATATTGTCCTTCGAAGTCAGCACATGCGTCTCCGGATGCATCTCATACGGCCCCCAGATCTCCCTCGACCGCGCGAGCGTACAGGCGTGCTCGTACCCCGTCCCCCCCTCAGCGGTCAAAAGGTAAAACCACCCATTCCGCTTATACAAGTGCGGCGCCTCCACCAAATCCAGCTCCGAACCCAAGAAAATCGTCTTCCGCTCCCCCACGAGCCTCCCACTCTCCGCATCCCACTCCTGCAACCGGATCCCCGCAAAAGCCCTGGGTCGTCGTCGATGATCCCACAGCATATTCACAATCCACTTTCTCCCTCCCTCCTCATCATGGAACAAACTCGGATCGAACCCGGAACTATTCACAAACCAGGGATCACTCCAAGGCCCCTCTACTTTATCAGCCGTCACGATATAATTATGCGTGTCCTTAAACGACCCGTCCTTGCGCTTGACATCCGTATACACGAGCCAGAATTTCTCGCCATCGTGCGTGAGACAGGGGGCCCAGACGCCGCAGCTGTCCGGGTCCCCGCGCATGTCGAGCTGGGCTTTGCGAGTCAGGGGCCGGACGACGAGGTCCCAGTTGGCGAGGTCGCGGGAGTGGTGGATCTGCACGCCGGGGTACCATTCGAAGGTCGAGGTGGCGATGTAGTAGTCCTGGCCGACCCGGAGGATGGAGGGGTCGGCGTTGAAGCCGGGGAGGATGGGGTTGGTTAGTTGGGGCATATTTGTGTGGTTTGTCGATTGGACCGTGTGATTGTGTGATATCCCGGGAGGTGTGACGGTTATGTCTTATAACAAGTCGAACGTGGAAGAGATGCAGCATCCACCTCCAATGCTGTATATTACCCATTTAGCCGGACTGTTCTTGGCCGAGAAGCCGAAGAGTGACTACACGGAGACGACACGAGGAGGCACTGCCAATGCCATGATGCAGAGCGTGAGCTAGGAGCACAACAAGACCTGCAGTGTTAGAGATTTGATGTACCGTCGAGAGATCCTCTACAATCCAACGTAACGAACGATCATCTTGGCCGCCGAACCATACTGGATAACAGGCTCTTATTAGCAACACCGCCAACACAACGAAGCTCGCCGAAACGATCAACGTCTATGACCCTCCCCCCCTCTTCCTGACTCGCAGATACCACGTTCCAAAAGTCAAGGAATACGCCAGGACAATACCAGTGAAGGACAGCGCGACAGCGGCATACAACGATCGCACGTACCCAACCCCGAAGCTGCTACGCATAGCATGCTGTCCACCATCGCCGCGAGGCCCTACCGCGATTGGATCTCAGTCACGTTTTCCGTCGTAATAACGTTCCTTGCTATTTCTCGACTTACGCAGCTACCACCTATGAAGAAGCCTCCCCATATCGTCCAGCACGACGGTAATGCTTGGCAAAACCGAAGGCGTGAGTATTGCGACCAGACCGACGACTCCTGCAACTGTATCGAGGAGACCGCGGAAGATGTGGGACCTGAAGGTTCTGACAGCGTGCTGCTCGATTTGATAGTCATGCTTGCTACTGCCGCTTGTGGAAGCGGAAGCGTTACACTGATCGAGGGGGGTGATGAAGCGTGCGAGGAGGGTAACCGTTGCAGAGGCCCATCCACCAGGACAAAGCCGATCAGGACCTGAGTCTCTCGTACAGTATCCCTTAGACAGCTTGAGAGCGCCATGGGCTGGACGCATTTGAATGCTGCCAACGACACGCACAGCGGGTCAGACCTTTCCGGCCCGACGATTCGAGCACACTGTCTCGGATATGCTGGCTAACAAGCTCAAGACCCGGGTCTGGCTGCCTTCTCTCGGAGTCCCATGATAGCAAGTTCGACAAGGCATGGGACTCTCGGCCGCAGTCCTTGGACACAGATGCCCGGCGGCGTAGTCCAGTTGCCATGCTTCAATGGATGTTCCTTCGCCTGGGTCGGTCTTTTCCGACACCGCACCGCCAGACATCCATCTCGCGACCAGATTCTCGCTTGCACTGTGAGGGTCCAAGGCCGGGTGGTATGCTTTGCGGCACCAGGCTTGGGCATGGTCGTCATAAGTGAGACCGCTCTGACCCGCAAGCTGTTGAACACAGGACGGTCGTCACAGTTTGTCCACCCATCAAAGCGAACAGCTGGCAGGACCTCGTCGAAGGCGAGATGATGTGCCGTTTCGTCGGGACATGGGGTGTCATCGCGAGAGAGAAGTGCGTGTACGTGTGCTGTTCCAGGTTACAGGTTCCTACAAGTCCCCAAAGAAACAAAACCTCACGTCAGGTTCCTCGCCCACCAGCGTCACACTAAAAACCAGCAGCTGTCCCCTCTGCACCACCCCCCCCCCACCCCACCTCCCTTCCCTTACCCAGCCATGGCGATACCTCAACCCGCAGGACGAAAACCTCCACCCTTCGACCTTTCGATCCTTCGGTCCCTCTCGCACCCACAAGCAGTCCAACACCCACAGCCACAACCACAACCATCCAGGACGCAAGTGCCAACACTCACCAGTCCTTGGGAAGGATAGCACTATCAAAGAGAGCGAGGATAAATACTGCGTACTCCATCTGCCGTACCGTACCTGAGCCCGGGATACGCTCCGGGACCAGGTTATCCTCCAGCGCGTGGGAAATATTGATCAATCACTGGGCGGGAAGACCAGGACGCTGGCTCAAGGCTCAAAGGAGTCGGAGGAAGTCTCGAGCGGTTGGACTGCCTTTTCTACGAGGGTGTAAAGGGAATGGAAAGGGAAAGGGAAAGGGAGTGGAAAATGGAGAGGGAGAGGGAGAGCATGAAGGGGGGAGTAGTATGAAGGGCAGAGCTTGAACTGTGAAACCATGAACGGCAGACTCCCGAGTATTTGTGCCTTGCTATCCATTTTCCCTCCCTCTCCGCTATCACCTCCTCGCCTCTTCTTCCGGCTAATAGTAACAGTCCACATCCACCCCATCCACCCACCTCTCCATCAACATCTCCATCAAACCCACCCATTCCTCTCACATAACAGTCATGGAGAAAACAAAGCCCTCAGCTCAGCTCAGCTCAGCTGAAAACCACCCCTTCGACTCTTTCCCTTTCCATGCGGCACAGAGGGAAAAACGAACACCGCACGCCGCGCTAGATATGCATGACAATCAATCAATCAATCAGACAGACAAACAAACAAACAAACAAACAGAAAACCCCAACCATCCACCCACTTCCGCCCCCAGTCTCACGACGAAGGCCCCGTAGCATCCTCCATCCTCACATCCTCCCCCTCCCCCTCCACCTCCACGGCCTGACTACCCCCAACCCGACTGTCGGACGAATGCAGCAACCCCGGCACCACACCCGCCACCCCTCCCGAAGCGGAAACAACCGACGCCGGCGAGCTCTCCCGCCCACCTCCACCAAATCCACCCCCACCACCACCAAAACCATCCCCAGGCTCCCGATCCTTAGCCTTAGTCCTCTTAGTATAATCACTCAAACTCATCTTCTTCCGCGCGGGACTCGGCGCCCCCCCCACGGCCGCCGTGACAGCGGGGGAGAACAAAGGCGCTGCTGCTGGGGTGGTGAAGGGGAGGCTGCCAGGGGATTGCGCGAGGAGGGAGTGGGTGATGTTGCTGTCTCCTGGACCGGGCACTTGCGATGCTACGGCGGCGGCGAAAGGGTTGGCTTGGGGCGGTGGCATGGGGAGGTGTAGGTTGGCTGGTTTGTGTGGGTGGGCGTGCGCGGAGGGTAGAGGGGTGTCTTGTGGCATGGTAGGCGAGGAGTATGAAGGCCAGGGTGGTGGAACGGGCGGCTCCGTGGAGTGTTGAGACCAGATTGGTAGCTTGCTAGGTGTCGCCCCTGGTAGTCTGGCAGGCTCGCCTATCCGAGGCGCTGGATTGGCACGCTCGTTTGTTTGGTCGTCCGGAGTGACATCACTCATGGACACGTCTTCGACAAGCTCCGATTTCGCTTTAGGTTGTTCACTTCCTTCCCGGCCGGCGATTTCAATGTTCGGGCTCAAGGGAGCGGAAGAGCGCTCGCGCGGTGGACGTGTCGAAAGCTCAGTCTCAGAGTGCACCGACTTTGCGGATGGCGATACCGACACACCGCCTCGGTGGTTGCGCGAATTATTCGTAGCACAACGCTGCAAGAGCCTCTGCGTAAGCGAGACATACTTCTTCCGCGGCGCCGCAGCCCGCGTGGCCGCGCGCTGGTCAGCCTCTTCCTGGTCCAAATCGCACTGCGTCGAAGCGTCGGTGTACGCGGGCTTGGGACGCTGCAGAGGCGAGGCGTTGCTCTTCACCGGTGTCTTCTGCATTGACGGTCTCCCGCGCTTGCCCGCCGACAGCTTGGCTTGTGGCAGCCCGGACTGCTTTGACGTGCCAGCATCGGAGTATCTCGGCGTCAGGCTCGGTATGGTAGTTTGTTTCGCGGATGTGGGACCCGGTGTAGTGGCATTCGAGCCGGCGCTGTGTCGCTTCTTCTTCGCATGCTTGCCACTCTGCTCTTCCTCCTGGCGTCTGAATATCTCTTCCTCTCGCGCCAACTTCTTGCGCTCTCGCTCCGACACCTCTGGCATGGTGGAGAGCGAACCGTTGGCAGAGTAGTGGGTATTTGGCGTGTTATCGCGGCTGTCAGAGCCTCTACCAGCAGATCCCGATACAGATCGGGAATCGGTAGGCTCCTCATCGGGTTCGACCTTGCGCGCTTCGCTGCCTGATCGACTGTTGAGCGCGTGAGTGTCCAACGGCGAGATGTGGTGACCGCTCTTCTTTTTCCTAGCCTTGGACGGTTTAGAGGACTGCGCCTCCTCTTCATCTTCAGCCTCGCTGCCCGTGCGCCTCTTGTCGAAGCGCGACATGTAGCACTCTCCAGGCGGCAGCTGGCAGGCACACGGCCCGCAATTGGCGAGGACGTTGGACACCCAGGTGGAAAGCTGCGCCATGTCATCCTGTGAAATGGAGGTCGATTGACGAAGTATGCTGTCGGTCGTATCCCAGCCCACCGCGACCTCCATACCCGGATCGATCTGTGTTGTCGCCATGAAGCAGAAGTGATAGTCGGTACCATTAGTAACGAGCACCTGCAGTCGTGCGTTGGGCGTACAGCTGCGACGCACGTATCGAAGCTCGGTGCCTTCGTGCCGCGCGTCGATGTAAATGGGTAGCCGGTGGTGGAAGAATACAAACGGCTCAGGGTGTCGCAATGTAGCCCAACGGTTTGCCACGTCCGTCTTGTATTCGTCCTTGAATCCAATGCGGCCTCTGAGCTCGCCAATGTACGCGCCAGGTGCCAGTGGGTTCCGGACTGTGATGCTCTTCCATGCTGGACAGTGACCCTGTTCGTCCTTGAAGCCTGGATCGTTATGCTCTTGGACCTCCAGAGGAACTTTGCCGGGTATGTCGTCAAGCTCGCCATCCCATCTATTGAGCACCTCTGGTTTCGTGGTGCCGGTCGCTTCGAAGAAGACTTCATCCGGTGCCTGCAGCCACTCGGAAAGGGCGTTGGTGACGCGAAGCTCGTCCATGACATTCACATGGCTCATTGACCACTCGTCGTGGGTGTAACAGCGCAGGAACTCTCCCGAGTAGAGACCAATCGGTGACTCGGGTGATCGTGAAAGGCTTCGACGGTGGGCGTTGGTGACGGTGCGCTTGCGCGAATGGCCTTTGGTGGAGTTGGTCGCGGGATCGGATGTGCGGTGCATGGTCTTCGGTCGCTTTGCGGGCGGCGGTTGGTCTCGCGGGCTGGCACTATTGCGATCGTGTCGCGCCTTGTCCAATGGCCAGCCGTTGGTGTACGGCACGCCGTTGGGCTCCTTGACCTTCTTCTTGTGGCTTTTGGATACCTGCCGCTTTGCTCCATTGTGGGAGAGGGATTGTTGCTCACGCCGGGCGCGTTGGCGCGCGTGGGCGGCGTATGCATCGACTGCTTGCGGGCGGCAATCAATGCAGTAGTGGGAGAGGTCCGCGGGTAGCTCCTGCCCCTCATACTCTGGGTAGTAGCATATCGTGTGTTGCCATCTGTTACAAAGGTCGCACGCGACAGTGTTCCCGTCGTCATCTGGATAGCCACAAAAGCAGCTTATCTGTCCATCGTCCTCTTGCACGGGATCCGTCGCGGGTGCGCCGAACCGGTGATGGTTGTTGGAGAGGGCGAGGGCGTTGGGTGACGGCGCGTGTACTTGGTCGTGACCGAGGATAGCAGTGGCCGTGTAGAAGGTGTCTGTCATGCTATCACGCCTGTACCGGTGTGATGTGAAGCTGGGTTCTAGAATCTCGGTATGGTCTGCGTCGCATGGCTGGTAGGCACCGGAACCTTGCTCTTTATAGACGCGCGACACCTTGTCGATGGTCCCGCCGGGTCTGTCGCGCCGCTCGGCCGTTCACTGCTGCCGTTCGCCTGGCAAAGCAGACTCTGCAGCTGGGTCCGGGTCGTCGCCAAACCAGAGGCACACTCGGTTTGTGACACTACCACGCGACCGCACCACTGCCACGGCACGCCAGGAATTGTCGTGATGCTTGCCGGGAGAGCATGGGTGGTGTTGGCCGGAAACGGAGTGAGCCAGGTGGCCGTAAAGGCGACCGGGGTGAAAGGTATGGCGTGAAGGTGAGGTTGTCAGTGTCGCACTGCGCAGTCAGTTGTCCAGGGTGTGAGGTGTCGTCGACCGCGGTGATGATGGGAGTGGTGGAAGGGTAGGGAGGTGAAGCAGTGCCTTGTTGGTTGGGGGGTGAGTGTGATTGTGAGGGGATGAGAGAGGAGCGAGAGGATTGCACACAAAGCGAAAGTAGGCCCGCTTGAACTTGCTTCGCGCCTATTGGTCAGCGGGCCGTTCTTTGCCAAGGGATGCAAAAGTCGTGAGAGGGCACTGCACCTCAGCTTGGCGAGCCGCGGACGCCGCCGACGATGCTCTCTGGCTTCGGAGCGTGCAGGATGGGATGCAGCAGCCGGCAGTAATCCATCAAGAGCACGCCGACGAGCCTGCACAGGGCGGAGTGCTTCCTCGGGTTGGGTGGTTGTAGAAGCAGCCTCATCATCCCAAGCGTGTTGAAGCCGAATAATGATAGTGATTGCAGTTGATGATGGCGGGAGACAGAGGCCAAAAGCGAGCTGCTGATAAGGAGTTGCAGCGGGGTTGCTGGGAGGTCAAGGGTTTTCCGTGTTGCACCATCTCCAGAACGGTTTAGCCTTTGCCGCTGCGTCTGAAGGAGCGAATCAACGCGTCACATCGTTCCGATGGACGACCGAAGGATTCGGGGTGGGTTGGTGTGTGCGTCGGCGTAGTCGTGATTCAGCTGCGTCTCGTGACTGTGCCTGTAGTAGGCTTCTTCCATTCACATACAAAACTCGCAGCTTGGCTGTTTCAGATTGTTGTGATGTGATGCGGTTTGGGAGCTCTGCTGAAAGGAAAAGGAAGGCGCGAACTAGGAGGGTAGTAGATGGCTTGGCGAGCACGGCGCCAGTGCGCTCGGGCTTGGCGACCATCGATGGCTTCCACACGCACCTCACGTCCATTAGCAGACACCCAAGTCCGCAGACAAGATGAACGACGGTTGTCACAATAACACGGCTTGTGTTTACGGTGCTCCCTTCACCTTCGTCGATTCCATCCATTCACTTACGGCACGCACGGCAGCCAACTCCCGGTCCCACAAGACATGAATACTCTGCGGCTAAATGAGAAGGCACGAGAGTCCCGCACTCGACTCCGCACACCCGCTGCGCGCCTGTATGCAATGACGACCGTGGGCATCTGATGAGATGAGGGGAAGTACCCTCAATGAGGCCATACCGCGAGCATCCCTGTCGCGTCCACGCGCTCTCCCAGCTCGTATATGTAGGTCTGCTGCAGCTCATCTTGTACCTGTTGATCTCTCTGGTGGCCTACTATTCAGGAACAACCTCCCTAGTGACAATGGCCAACGCTGTGTCTCTGACGCTGCTCTCTCTTCTTGGCACAGCTGTTGCTCATCCGCCTCACTGGCCAGCGTGGTCAGGATGGCCGACAGGGTATGGACATGGTGGACAGGCATCCAGTGTAGGCTCCGGCTTGACAATCGTCACGCACAATGACTTGTACGGTACGTGACAACTCCACCGCGAACTGAACATCACAAACCCAACTGACCGAACCACCCCTGCAGGCAACACGTCCTCCCGCACCGACGCCGCCATCGTCCTCTCCCAGCCCATGACCGAGCCCCAAGCCGCCGCAGCATGCTCCGCCCTAGGCGAGAAACTCTGGTCCCCCACGCAAAGCCCCGGCGACTTCCTCGACTACCTCTGCTACGAAGGCACCAACGGCCCCTACTGGATCGCCGGCCGCCAAGGCCCGACCTGCAAAACCTTCACCGCCGATGGCACCCAAAGCCAGCAGAAGTGCCTGGACCACCTCCCCGCCCTCTGCACCCAGAGCGCGCCCCTCGCCAACGCCACCTACGCCGATAACTCCACGACCTGGCAGACGACCATCAGCGCCGGCGCGCAGACCCTGACCGGTTTTCGGGATAGATTCAGTTTCCGCTTCGAGGGCGTGCGGTATGCGGCCGAGCCGGAAAGGTGGACGTACAGTACCGTTTACAACGGGACGGGTCACGCGGACGCTCTGGCTTTTGGGTCCGAGTGTGTGCAGGGAAACGCTGGGTCAACGGATTGTTTGTTCCTGAATGTCTGGACGCCGTTTTTGCCGGGTGGGGGTGGTGCGGCGGCGGCGGCGGAAAAGCCGAAGCCGGTTATGTTTTGGATTCATGGTGAGTCGTGTAACACGTTCGACGGAGAGACGTGCTGTACGCTCTGGCAATCGTCCATGATCGAGCAGCTGTTTCGCTTGCTGAAGAGCTCGGATGCAGTCAGGGACGGAAGAAAGCGGCAGTCATTGGATATCTGTGTTCACGCGACCGATGAGTACCTACTGACATCTACCCTCTACAGGTGGAGCCTTCACCGGCGGTACTGGAAGCGATCCTACCTTTGACGGCGGCTCGCTGGTATCGAGAGGCGACGTCGTGGTAGTCACCACCAACTACCGACTTGGCACTCTCGGCTTCTTGGCCCTCGACGACGGCGTCACCAACGGCAATTACGGTTTCGCCGACCAGATCACAGCGCTCAAGTGGGTTCAAGCAAACATCAAGAGCTTCGGCGGTGATCCAGATCGGATCACCATCCTCGGCCAGTCTGCGGGAGCCGCCAGTGTGCGAGCGCTCCTCGCCAGTCCAAAAGCCATCGGGAAATACGCAGCAGCCATTCCGCAATCGAACCTGGCCGGGAGCGCCTACGCGACGACGTACTCTTCGTACCTTAGCATCTTACAAGAGGTCGCCCTGGCCGCCGAGCCCATTCTAAACGCCACCGGCTGCCTCAACGCCACATCGCAGCTTGCATGCCTACGCGCCGTAGACCCCTTCGTCCTCGCCAACGTAACAACACCAGCCCGCTACTTAGTCGTCGACGGCACCTACCTCGTCACCGACCAGCTCGAAGTGACCGGCCGCGGACCAGCCGCGCACGTCCCCGTGCTCATGGGCTTCATGCGAGACGACGGCGCGGCATTCATCACCTACCCCGCCCCAAACGACACCGTCTCCACCCTCCTCACCGCGAACGGCTTCAACCTCAGCACCATCAGCACCCTCTCCGTCTTCCCCGAACCCGCGTCCGCAAACGAAACCCTCAACGTCTTCAACACCACCGCCCTCATAGCCACCGACAGCGAGTTCCGCTGCCTGGACGAAGCGACCGCCTACTCGGCCATCAAGCACGCCGTCTTCCCTACCGTCTACTTCTACGAATTCAACCGCTCCTACCAACTCTCCTTCTACCAACCCAACTTCCCCGTCTGCGAACCCCCGCCTACCCCCGCACACCCTTACGGCGACCCCAGCGCCGAGTACTTCAAATGCCACTCCGGCGAGCTCTATTACGTCTTCGGCTCCCTCGCCTTCAACGGCCTCCCGCCCCGCGACGACTACGACATCCCCATGTCGCAGTTCACCCTCGACACCTGGGCTTCCTTTGCGCGGACGTACGATCCGACGCCCAGTCTTGCGTTCCTGCAGGCGAGGGGTTTCGCGAACACGACGGCGGAGATCCAGCGGAGTGGCGCGCCGTGGTTACCGGTTACGACGCCCGAGGAGGTGGGGGAGGGGGATGCGGGATTGATGTTGAGGATGCTGCAGTATCCTAGTGTGGGGGAGGGGTTTGGGATCTATGATGGGCAGACTGAGTGTGAGGCGGTGGGGTACCCGATTGATTATTATGAGAGTCATTCGTAGCTTAGTCACTGTCCGAAACGGTTTGGCGGGCTTTACACATGGTGTTTCTGCGGCGCGTGCGACCAACATCAACCTCGTGTGAACGGAAGTCTCGCGCGCGCCATCCTTCTGTCAGACTACCTCCGCTCACCTCTCACTTCCGGTCGAAACTGCGGCCACTCAAATCCCTTTGGCTGACAGTTGGACGTTTCAACGTTGTTTGTCGAAGCCGAGATACTACTGCGATCTGCTTTGCCACCAAGCATACATGTATCCTCGCCCTGATCGGACATGGATGGTGACAGTGTGAACGCCCGCGTTATGCCTTCTCAAGTCTCGGAGCGTGACCTCTCGACACCCGACTTCGACATGGATGCAGCTCTCCGGTACTTCGACTTCAGCGGCAAAGTTGAGTCCCATCTATACGCTGCACCTCAACCCGTCCCTGACTGTGGAGATGTCATCGAAAGGATCGAAGAAGCCTCTGCACGAGGAGACCTGCCCGCTGTCCAGGAGACCTTCGTCGAACTCCAAGCCTCTCCCGCTTGGTACTTCTACGCCAAAGCACCAGGCAGCGCTCTCTTCATTGCGATCGAGAACCAGCGGACATCTATCGTTGCGTTTCTCTTGGAGCGGGGTGTAACGGTTGGCCCGAGCCACGGCAAGATAGCTACTCTCAAACGGGATACAGGAGTTCTCGAACTCTTACTCGATCATGGATGGGACATCAACGCGCAGTTGGAATGGGCTTCTCCTCTCCCTTTAGCGTGAGTATCATATGGCGACCTTGTAGAAATGACAACGTCCTTACATAGTGGTCCACAGGTTTGCCATCGAAGATCCGCATCTCACCGCCTGGTTCCTCTCCCACGGCGCAGACCCCAACACCAGATGTCTCTTAGACCTCAGTCCCCTCTCAGCCGCCGTCCAGTACGCCCCACTCTCCATCATCAACTCGCTATTCGCCCACGGAGGCTCGATCAATTCTGAACAGCTGCTTCACTTCGCCGTGCAACGGGACACCCCCGACGCGCTGGAAGTCCTGACCTACATTCTAGCGAAGGACCCCCCCATCAACGAAGTAATGTACCAGAACCACTGGGATTCCTCTGCGCAGCAGATGGCCTTCGGGCTCGGAACGCCGCTGCACGAGGCGGCCGAGAAGGGGAAATCTGACGTTGTTCGGGTGCTATTGGAACATGGCGCGGATCCATTGTTGAAGGACTCGCTTGGTCGGACCCCTTTGGAGAGGGCCGAGCGAGCTCGATGTCATGCCATGGTGACCTTTCTGCGCCCTATCACGGCTGACGCCCGTCAGCCTCCGTATCAGTTCACGGATGGTCACTGTGCGAACGGCTGGAGCTGAGGTGAAGTGGTCGCTATGAATCTTAGAGTGAGAAGAATGTATCAGTCTCAAGCTACAACCTTGATGCTGCACCTGGAGAAACTCCACTTGGCCTGTCCCATCAGATTCCGTCATTCAATCCACCCTTGCGTCATCCAGGCTACCAAAGAGCATAAGCCCAACACGCCCGCCATAGTCCGAGGAAAGTAGATGATCCCCAGCAACACCGCAGCAACTACCCAGCCCGCAAGCCAACGCAAGTCTGGTCTCTGACGCTTTCCCGGCGGAATCAGCCTCTTCCACAACAGAAGCCTATTCTCACCACTCCCACGAATGCTGTCCCATGCCTCCCTCTCAGTCAGGGAGCCCGTGACCTCCTTAGCCATTTCGTCGGCGCTAGACTGCAAAGCGTCGCGCAAAGCCGGATCCAGCTTAACACCCGGCTCGATCCTATTCAGGCACATCAATCTCCACCAGAAATCAACCGTCTTCTTCGCATGGCTGACATCCACTTCGAACCATTCGTGCTGCGTCTTGCACCCACGAGTGGTGGGAACGTGTAAGTTTCGCTGATAATGTGCAAGATCGGTATGCACCAGCTTCTCCAGCCGAAGTAGTTGAACATAGGGTACGCCGGAAAGGTAGCGGCCGGTATTCCGGTCAAGCATGTCGCGTTTTGATTGCGTGACGATATTCCGGAAACGGGTATCGAGCGTGTCCATCGTGTAGCCGATCTTGACGTGCTTGGTGTCGGGGTCATGAAAGATGTACAGGGTGCCTGTCTGCTTGGCAGAAGGTAGGTCTGCTAGTAGCACGGCCCGTACTTCGTCGTGGACTGTCTCAGGGGACCAGAAGGACTTTTCTCCGGGCTCGATGCCTTCACTCTTCGAGTCATTTCGTTTCCGCTTGCTTGCTGTAGCTGGCTCGGCAGGAGGAGCGTCAATTTCAGGAGCAGGGTGAGGGGTTTCCGCGATGACAGTGGCCGTAGGCGTGCTTGGGCGTGGCCGCTCTGGTGCAGGAACGATACCACTAGAGTCAAGGTCCCGTACCTGCTGTCCGTCCGCCGTGATGCTGTCGGCACCATCGAGCATGATTGACGGCGTGCCTCGGCGAGGCTCGAGCAGACGAAGAGCTCCCTCGCTAGTGCTGCGGACGTGTCGAACAGGCGATCCGTTCGATGCGTGCAGCGCTCGGGTAAGGACGTTACTATCGCTCCCCGTCGAGCTTGGTATCGGTCGATCCACGCAACCGCGCGGCGTCACAGGCGTTGCGGAGTGTGTCCGTACTGGCGTTGAGTTTCTGGAAGAGGTCATCGAAGACCGTCGTGGATCGCGGTGAGAATCAAAGAAGCCTGGATCGAATTCGGCCTGCCACTTCTTCCTGATTGCGTTCCTGTGATAATACGTCCACTTATTGTTACTCTTGTTCCGTTTGTGTTCTTCGCACACCAAATGGTCCATGAAGGAATCGGCCTCGTTCAAGTCACGCTGTGCAGCGCCGGTCTCGAGTAGAGCTATTGCTTCGTCCAGGTGGTCTGTGACTTGGCGGGAGCAGCGTAAACCTTTCACCTCCGCGATGCATTGGAATGTATCGACGTCTTCCGCTCCGGTGAGTGCGGTTTGCACGCTGGCGAAAGAAGGGGAGCCCATCAGTGGCAAGGTCTCCGCCTCCAAAATGATAGGAATTTCTAGGTATGATGAGGGCGCCGAGTGTGATCGCGTTGGCCTTTAAAATGTGCGAACAGAGGTCTGATGGGGCTATGCACGTTGGCGGTGCTTCTCGGCGCGGTGCAGGTGGACAGAGCTCGTCCTAGTCAGTGCGGCCGGTCAACTCGTATGCAATCCCTGCTGCGACGGACATGTCGTCCGGCAAAGCGGCGAGCAAGGCACCGAGTTCGAGTCCCAGGTGTCTCTTCCAGTTGATCGCCCACCTCCCAGCATCGCCAAGTACGCAAATGGGTAGCGATGTTCAGTCTTTGAACCCTTGCAGCAACACTCGAGCCGGATCCCGACTCCGCGGCCCATGACAACGCTGATCGCCAGTCTGGAAACCCCGTTGTACTGCCACGATTGCATCGTATACCTGCGTCAACCTGACAAGGCACCGAAGGCATCAGCCCCAGTGGCTCGGCCGAGAATCGCTGTTATGCGCGCACGCGGCACGGGGAAGCCACGCTTGTTTCAGATTGACGTGGTCAAGCCGACCAATGCATGATGGCGGTGCCGGAAAGTTTCGTGCGTGGGCTTCGGTCTGGTCAGGAAGCTGAAGCGGTCAGATTGCGGCTGGTACGACGATAATGCGTTACTGTGATCTTCAAGAACAGTATATGGGATACACGTAGCCAACTAAGTGTAGTGCGTCCAGACCGGTTCGGGTTTTATAATGCAGAGTCTACCACACGACGAACCATCCAGTTCAGTACAGGCGGATGTAACGAGCAGCCTGGCGCATCAGCACAAATCGTCCATACCCCGAAGCCTCTCCAGAAATGGCTGGTTATGGGCGCCTAGCACCGCCGTACGGCATCTCACGCTGGAGCGCATTGGAACGGTCCCGTAACAACTTGCCAAGTTGGTTGAAATCAATGAGATAGCTCGGATTGCTGCAGCTGGAACCATGGGCCGACTCGTAGCCGCGCAGTCCGACGGCCGTTCCAGTAATAGATATCATGCTTGCCTTGGCCTGGGATACGATGAAGATGATACCAGCAAGTGCGAGTCTGTAGTAAGCGCCAATTGGTCCATCCGATCCCGTGATTGGCCGCCCACGGGGGTGGATTGAGTAAATCGAAATGTGGCATATGAATGTTCAGCGCCGTATGCGCACTCAGGCATGCATTGGGAGACCCATTTTCGGCATCGCGGTTGTGAGGACAACGTGGTGGTAAGCGCGCCGTTGGTCTCCGCATAGCGGACCGGTATGGAAAATTCTGCGAGGCTGAAGAGAATCGGGAACTGGTGAGGAGTGGGATGCGATTTTGCTGGCGCTGTACCGCTGTCGCCCAGCCGCGGCGCCTCGACAGACAGGGAGCCGCGGCAGACAATGGTCCGGTGCGCGGAAATTCAGGGTCAGTACTCCACATGCTCTCAGAGGTCCTTCTTCACGGCTCCCATGCCGCAGCCTCACCACCAACATCGCCCTCTCGCGGCTGATCAGCAGCCAAGCATACCGCAGTGACATACTCTCCATCATGACTGATATTGACCTTCGCCACCTGCCCATCCGGATCGTCGTCCTGCACCTCATACGCGATAGCCAGACCATCGCGCTGTTGGCCAGACGCATCATCGTGCCCTTCCCTCTCCTTCGCGTCATCCGAAGTCACCTTTTCGGGTGCAGCGAAGTCGGTGCGAAGAGAGAGGGGTGCAACCTTGATGTTTGTATTTCGGGCAGCCGCCGGCTTGTCCAGTATCAGAGCATACACCGGGCTGGACATTTGCGCTGGTTTGGAGGGTAAGATCTGCACATCTAGGAATGACAGATCGCGGTATTGAACAGCCTTTATGACGGCTTCTTTCGCCGCCCATCTGTCGACAGAGAACATCAGCGTGAGCCCAAAGCAAAGCTAGCGGGTACAATCACTTATGGGAAACTCATTTGCGCGTGTCAGGCGCGAAAAAGGTACGAGGGACAAGGTCAGTCTGCGGTGCTTTTGGCTGAGAACCACAAAGGCCCGTCAAATGTTTTGCGTACGTACCTCCCAGCGAGCCACTCCGTCGCCTTCCCGAGCTTCGGTCCATAAACATTCCTGGTTCCTTCGAACTTGTCCCAGAACATCAGTTGCTCCCGGGATGAGAGGAGATGGTTCATGAAGCGGTAGAGATGTTTTGTGCGAGCGGTGCCTTCGCCTTCGCCCTTCAAGATGATGGTCCTAATCCGAGATGCGCGCACAATATCAGTGCCGATGCCTAGGGCGAATGGGAATGGTCGGATCGGCATGTTGTGGTGTGTGATGTTTGGAAGCAATGGAAAGGAAAGTTGAAAGTCGAGATGAGAGTACGACGCGAGCGGCGTTCTAGGGCTGACATCAATCATTGGCCTTCTGTTACATGTACCTTTCACGTCAACACCGACATGATAAAGTACAGGGTAAACACAGGTTTGCGAGGTTACATTCAGATTTATACCGAGAGTCATCTTTCACCCTCATTGGTTTTGGGAAGTGAAGAATCAGAGACGACAAATCACTTCTCCTGTCTCAAAAGAACACTACGCTAAATAGCGGTCAACAGCGGCATAGCGGCATATGGTGCAGAGCTTGATGGTATATGTACACTCTCCCGCTTTTGCGTAGCATGCGCAACATCCCCCATGATGCGCCGCGCTCGATGCCGCGCTTGATTGTAGCCGCGCCCTCTTCCCTCGTCGCTGTTGCTCCACTCAGTGCTTCGCCCCCGCCTTCCCCTTCTCCTCTGCTTCCGCCTGCTTCAGGAAGTCTCTGTACACCAGTATCAGCCAGTGCCTTCTCGGGTCCCCATCGCCTCGTGCCCTAGCAAGACATATTCCGCACGTACTGTATGAAGTTCTCCTCATCTTTGCTCGAAGCCTGTATCGGCGGAGTCTTCTGCGCAGGCTTTGGGCTCCCACCCATGAATGCCCACGCGCTGCCAGTCGTTAGCCGCTAAGAAGGATCCGTGACGTCCGAATCTTTCCTACCCGACGAAGGTGGTGCCGAGTGTCGCCATGGCGAGCTAAAGGAATCACCCTGTCAGCCATATGTCCTGAAATAGTTCCATGTCGTCCAATGGCTGGCTCAACGGGGAGGGGGACAGTTGCTGCTGAGTGGGAGGAGACGTACGACGTGCGAGCCGACCTTTTGGCCCATGACCTGGTAGGTTGTCAGCTATGCATCAGACAGTAGGACAGGATGTGGCGCGCCTGGTAGTAAGCGACCATCTTGAACTGTGCAGGGTGGTATATTCAAGTTGCTGGTGGTGGTGATGGGTGTCGTCGATGTTGCTACGGTCTTCCTCGGACTGAGAACCAAGCTCGACGCCACTTTCATCAGCCACAGCGAGATTGGAGCTCCTCCGCAACAGCCCGCGCCCAGGTCTCCCAGACAGGACAACACACACACGACTCATTCACCACGACCATGGCGCCCGATAGTAGCGATGATATCCCGCACGAGCGCTCCGAGCCACGCCCCGACTTCTCCAAGCCCGTAGCTCGCTCTCCCCTCCCGCCCGAACTCCAGAAGAACTTCGACAGCGACGAGACATGGTGGAACACCTTCTCCAACTCCTCCGGCGGCACCTTGGCCGAAGACTCGACGAACTCGAGTCTACGCTACGCCGCCTACGCCTCGCGCTTCCGCACCATCCTGCTCTCCGCGCATAGATATGTGGCCTACACGAGCGATATTGGGGAGAGCTTCCGACCGATCGCGCACCCGGGGATGGTGAGAGTGGCGTATGGAGTCAGCTGGGCGTACCTGGTGGGCGATGTAGGGTATGAGGGTTACAAGGCCTACAACCGGAATCAGGCGGCGCTGCATCCGACGCAAGGTGCGACGGAGGGTGTTCCGCCCGCAGCGACGACGACGGCGCTGGCGAATCCGGTGACGGGCAGAATAGCACCGATAGATCATTGGGCTTCCGTCATGGCGGAGCGCGCTGTGTTTCAGTCTGTGGCATCTATGGGCCTGCCGGCGTTCACTATACATAGTATTGTGCGGTACTCTGGGCGCGCGCTGAAGAATGCGAAGAACACGCGGATACGGACCTGGGGACCCATTGGGCTGGGTTTGGCGGCGGTTCCGGCGCTGCCGTTCATGTTTGACAAGCCGGTGGAGATTGCTACCGAGTGGATCTTCCACAAGGGCTTCGAGCTAGTGGGAGGACCAGAGGCGGTGGGACATAAGCGTGTCGAGGAGACGTTGGCGACAGGGCCGGGCAAGACAAGGGAGAGTGTTGTGCCGGCGAAGGAGAAGGAGAAGGAGTTATGAGTGTGGCTTATGCTGGAGGTGCTTGGACGCGACGGGGTTTCGAGTTCTGGGTGTTCTGAGTAAGGCGTTTGCGGCGCTTCTCGGCTCATTGGTACACACGGTGTATATGTACAGGTACAGAGCTCAATTCACATGACGATGTGCCGTTGCGAAGTCGTCACTTGGCCGCCAAAGCGCCCCCAGATGATGCGGAGGATGCGTTGCGCGTCATTTCACAAGCGCCACGAAGGTGCTGATTTAGAACATGTAATACCAGCTGCGCAAAAATGGGACGAGGCGCGCCCGGTAAGAACACCGAGTCCTGTCATCTTCCTGTATGCCAACTCACGACGGCACAAAGTACGCCCGCTCAACCGGCTCCCTCGTCATCTCCCAAGCCAGCCAGTCCGATCTCGTTGTCCTGTAAGAAACGGGAGTCAGTTCACATGGCCACTGTACCCAGATAATTGGTGAGAAACTCACGGCAACAACCCCATCCCATTCACTTTCCAAATCCCCAATGCCAAAGCCAACAAATTGCATCCCACGAACGCCGCCTTCACGCCCAGCATCTGCTGCCGATTCGTATCGGTCTCCAGTCTCTGAAACGTGCTCTGGATGTTGAGGATGGCTTGAATAGGAGCCTTGAACAGCATGAAGACCATCATGATGCTGAAGATCTGGAGCGAGTTTCCGGTCATGTACATTCCTATCGCGTTCATAGGCAGCTACGGCTTGGTATTAGTAGGTTTGCATACGGGGGTTTAGGGTGGCGCGAGTTTCGAGGTGGCGTAGGTGACTGACCTGCTTAGCAGGCGCCAGAGCGAGCTCCCACGCTTTCTTGAGCTTGAGAGTATCCATCTCGTCCGCCGTTGGTTGCTTCCGGGGCTGCGTAACGGCTTTGCTGTTGGAGGACTTCTGCTGCTTGGAGATGACTTGGAAGCCGAGGGGGTCCGGGTAGCTCTGCTTGGGCTTGCTGTTCGATGGGGTCGAGTCCAGATCTACGAGCCACTGGGGCGGCGGTGGAGCGGGTGTTTGAGCCATTGTGAGTCGTGGAAATCGATGTTTGATGTTGTCGTCTTCAAGCTGCAACGTTGATGAAGTGATGTTGTGTTCGACTCACGTTATCCAAGGAACCTCGTTCAATGACTCGTGCGCGCTAGCAATATGGCCTGTGGATACACACAGCGTACTGTCGCCGAACGCAATTGAAATGTGCGACAGATGAGTGAGACGCTGTTTACTGCAATAATAGCTCTAGGACATGACAGGTCGATCTCTTCAAGGTAAGGGACAATGGTGTGCCAAGGCTACAATGCTCAAGCCGGTGATCACCACAGATGATAAATCACGTCCACGCTAGGCCTGCTCGCTGCCTTCTCAGTTGTGCGTGCATGCCCACATTCATGACCCAGATCCTACAGCGAGGATACGAAGAAGCGTTTGATGTCGGGGGTGGGTCAGCCTCGCCCAACAAGTCCAGCAGCGCTCAACTCTGGACCGCAACTATCGGCAACACAATTGGCCGCAAGCAGGAGAGCAAGACGAGCGGCGTCCAGTTGGTGAACGATAGCATCTACGGCTGAAACAGGGTCTTTCAGACGGGCCCTTGTTCCCGCGGGAGCAGGAAGGGGGACATTAGTGAGGAATACACAGCCACTACTGCCACCCGCTATACGACTCGTTCGCCAATGCGCACCTTGCTCCATCTAGAGCATCAGGTCAGGCCAGCCATTGCTCGCGGCGCTGTTACCAGCATCTTCAGACCGCAGTCCCAGCTGCGTATGCTTGAGATCCTCCGACGACCTTTCAGCCGCAGGACAGGGAGGGCGAGGGAGGTCCACGCGTATTGCCATTGTTCGTCTCAATACCACCAGTCGATGTCGGGCTAGCCAGCGGCGAGGAGGCTGCCGTAGGTGTGCGGCATCAATCATCATAGTCTCGGATCGTAGATGGGATTGTGGGTGCGATACAGCGGCAGGCGAAGGTATGAGAGGGTGGAGCCCGATGGAATGTCACAAGAGATGGTCTTGACAACGTCTCTTGCTGTTGATATCCGCGCTATACGTGCAAAGCATGCCCTGCGTTGTATGTATTTCTCGTGTAGGTAAATGTATGCACGTTTCCTTGCCGGCCCTGCCGAGTGGCGGATACTACCTTAGTCATCCCCGAGGCCCGCCGCGAACGCTCTTTGGTCTTGGCTTACACAACGCCGACTTCACCTCGACCTCGAACCCTATCGATACTCACGCCAATCCTCGAGACGGTCTGGTCGGACGCTGTGCTATCTCTACAGCGCCACTGCCCACTTTACCGCGAACCGTTGTACCTCCTCAGCTCGCCCAGCCCCGCACTACCCGTACCGAACGTGACTGGCCGAGCATCAGGCGCATGACAGATTGAAGGGCCTCGGAACTGTCTCGCCCTGCGGGATATAGAGGGCTGTGAAGATGAGCTCTGGGCAAGATGCGAAGCTCTTTGCTAGGGTACGTGCTACACTACATCTCTCATCAACCGCACTCGCGTATCCTGAACGCGCATCCCCTTCGCACGCGCGAATCGCACAGGCACCATGCCTCTCATGCCCCTCTCTGTCATCTCCCCCTACGGAGGAGCGCCCTCGTGGAACGCCATACCGCCACAGTATCGCCCCTTGACCCAGGCCGTCGTCTTAACAACCGCGCAGGGCAAAGTCGCCGAGCTGCGCCTCGAGCTCAACAGCAGCGGTGGGAAGAAGGACAAGAACTTCAGCAGCAAGAAGATTGCGCTCAAGAAGATCGTGGCGAACATGACGATGAGCAACAATGATATGGTGGCGCTGTTCCCGGATATTGTGGGTGTGATGGGGACGCAGAGTCTGGAGATCAAGAAAATGTGAGTGGGCGAGGAGGCGGCTGTGTACATGAGAACGCGTGTTGAGGAAGAAGGAGGTGTGCTGATGGCAGGGCAGGTGTTTCTTGTACCTCGTCAACTATGCGCGGACGAAGCCGGAGATTGCGCTCAAAGCGCTGCCCATCCTCCTCAACGTACGTTGTCCCTCTAAGGCCAGATACTGGCGACGACTGACTGACGGCCAGTCCAGGATCTTGAAGACTCGAACCCGCTCATGCGGGCGCTGGCGTTACGGACACTCTCTTACGTCCACGTCAAGCAATATGTCGAG
Organism: Friedmanniomyces simplex; assembly: GCA_005059865.1. Lineage (NCBI taxonomy): Eukaryota > Fungi > Ascomycota > Dothideomycetes > Mycosphaerellales > Teratosphaeriaceae > Friedmanniomyces > Friedmanniomyces simplex. Next base: position 47,275 of record NAJQ01000021.1, read on the forward strand.
AACACAGTGCAGCCGTTGAAGGGACTGCTCCAAGACTCGGATCCATACGTCAGGAAGACAGCGGCCTTCTGCGTAGCCAAGCTCTACGACCACGATCGTCACCTTGTCGAAAGCAGCGACCTCATTGACCGACTCAACAAGATGCTGCGGGATGAGAATCCTACGGTCGTCTCGTCAGCCTTGGCATCGCTCATGGACATCTGGGAGCGGAGCGAGAGCATCAAGCTCACCATCGACTACGCCAGCGCCAGCAAGATAGTCCAGATTCTACCGGACTGCTCGGAATGGGGCCAGACTTATATACTGGAGGCGCTCACCTCATACGTACCGCAAGACACATCGGAAGCAGCACTCTTGGCCGACCGCATCACGCCGCGACTATCACACACCAACTCTGCCGTGGTACTGACATGCATACGAGTCATCTTGTATCTCATGAACTACATCGAATCCGAGAAAACCATCGCATTACTGTGCACCAAGCTCAGCCCGCCGCTGGTGACACTGCTCAGCAAAGGACCCGAGATCCAGTATCTAGCCCTCCGAAACGCCTTGCTAATCCTGCAGAGAAGACCAGAAGTCCTACGGAACGACATCCGCGTCTTCTTCTGCAAGTACAACGATCCCATCTACGTCAAGGTCACGAAACTGGAGCTCATCTTCATGCTGGCCTCCGAAAAGAACATCCGCGAAGTCCTGACCGAGCTCCGCGAGTACGCCACCGAAATCGACGTCCACTTCGTCCGCAAATCCGTGCGCGCCATCGGGAAGCTGGCCATCAAGATCGAGCCCGCGGCCAAACTCTGCATCGCCTCGCTGCTCGAACTCGTCGCGACGAAAGTCAGCTACATTGTGCAAGAAGCGACAGTGGTCATCAAGAACATCTTCCGCAAGTACCCCAACCAATACGAATCCATCATCTCCACCCTCTGCGAGAACCTCGACAGCCTCGACGAGCCAGAGGCGAAAGCGGCGATGATCTGGGTCATCGGGCAGTACGCGGACCGGATCGAGAATTCCGAGGTCTTGCTCGAGGATTTTCTGGACGGCTGGGCGGACGAGACGCACGATGTGCAGCTCGCGCTGCTCACGGCGACGGTGAAGCTGTTCATTCAGCGGCCGGGTAAAGGGCAGGATCTTGTGCCCAAGGTGCTGAAGTGGGCGACGGAGGATACGGATAATCCGGATCTGAGGGATAGGGGGTACATGTACTGGCGTTTACTGTCCCGGAATCCCGCGGCGGCGAAGGGGATCGTGATGGGGGAGAAGCCGGCGATCACGGCGGAGAGCGAGAAATTGGATCCGGGGACGCTGGAGGAGATGTGTCTGGTCGTGGGCACACTGGCGACGGTGTACTTGAAACCCGTGCATACTGTTTTCCGGTCTGCGAGGGCGAGGAAGTTGCAGGATAGTCCGGCATTGCAGAAGGAGCGTTTGCCTAGTTGGCAAGCGGCGCAGCAGGCCAAACTCCTGACCGAGCGACAACTCGCCGGTGGACAACAACAACAACAACAACAATATCCCGCCAACGGCCCCACGACAAACGGCGGCGGCGGCCGCAACGCCGACGCCCTCGAAGAAGCCGACGCCCTGTTCGCCTCCATGGGCGGGCAGAACATGGCGAGCCTGATGAACGACGGCTTCGCGGTCAGTCCCACGCACGCGACGCATGGCGAGCAGAGCCAGATGTATATTGTCAATCAGGGGCAAGGGTTGGGGACGATGCGGCCGATGACCCATGCTGCTGAGGAGGGGGAGGGTGATTTGTTGAGCTTTTGAGTGTTGTACGGAAGTGGGTGAGTGAGGTTGGGAAGAGGGAGGGTGGGGTGTACGGGTTGTACAGGTTGTATCAAAATATGATTGTGAAGATGACTACCTTATTCCAGCTTTCGGAATGAAACGACGGTTGGGAGGCGTGTCGATCCCGAGTGCAGAGTTCCAGAGTGCCTTTCTTCGAGTTGTGCTCAGACATCCTCAAGGGCAGAGTGTCCGACAATCTTTCGACGGAAGCATAGATTTCGGCAAGACAACCGCGACTCGTCATGAGCTGCGACAAGCCCGTGTGGCATCAAGACTTTGCCAGTCAACCGCTGCCCGTCATGCTCTGATAGTTGCGAGAGTGACATGGCGACGATGCTGCGGGAACAGCGGCTCGTGGGTCCCCTCGAGGCGGCCGCTATCGAGGTGCATGATCATGATTGAGTGTGTGGTAAGCGGTCGAATTAGGTGGTATTAGGTCGGTCATTGGCGCCTGCGGTGTGCGCAGCATCGGTACCAACGTTCTCTAGCAAATCTGCGGTCGTGTTCTGCAAGCTCACCGGCGCGATGTACCGATAGGCGGTGGTCATGTCGCGCCGTCGAGGGGAGCCTGCCGTTGACGTTGTCGTCCAGTAACCATGCCCTGGAGATTAGTAGACACGTCAGTTAGAGAGCACCCCTACAGTATGTGCGCTGTTCTCGCTTCGCCCTCATTGTAGCCACGTCGTACACCATGCACCTCGCGCCGCCGCCGCCTCAGGTCGTACGCAAAGCCAGACGAAAATGCAAGGCTGGTTCTCTCTGCAGCGGCACAGCTTCCCCATGGCTCCTGATTGCAGGTACCGCTCCGCCTAAGGTTAGGTAGGTGCATGGAAAGCAACGTGGGCGGCCTCGTCCGCTTCGTCGACGTCTCGGCTCTAGCTTGAAGCCATTAATTGCGGCACCTTTCGCGCCCATTGAGCATAAGGTACTACTGTTGCTGCCCGACTGCGAGCTGGCCGCAGCTAGGCGGGCGTGATGAGGGTGGGAGTTGATAGGTAGCAAATGCCAGCTCAGCAAGCCAGCTCGCGCAAGCCGGACGTTACGGCTTCGCCCATGCGGCCTCTGTTGCGCTCCCAAAAGCGTGAGCAGCTGCGCGTTATTATTGTCCGGCAGTCCCATCCAAATCATCGTTCGCAGATGCGCTCCGCCTTGCTGATCTAACACGCGCGGGAGTGAAGAGGGCGGCCGATCCATGTCCGCACTTCATCAATTAGTTGACTTTCATTCTTTGTCCTCGTCCTCGCACAACAGATGCGGAGGCCAGGAGAAGGGCAGACAGCGGGTGCGTGCGTGTCAACGCTTGACCATTTCCGCCGTGCCCTGGTGTCCCCGGGGGGATCGACGCCGCCCGCCAACCCCGTCGTCCGTGCCCGCGACACACCGCCCCCATCGCGTCGTCTACCTCCGACGACCGATGCAAAGATTGACTGCACTGATTCGTGCACTTGACCTGACCTGACCTGACTCCCACATTCAACCTTCAGCCATACAGTCATCACCTCACCTAAACGCACCACCAGCACCTGCGCCGCGAGAACCGGAACGGAGTCCTTGCATAAACCTTACCCTTCCAGCGGCGCGCATGATATGGCTCCCTACATCCCCACCACCGGTACGACCACCTTAGCGAAACCCGTACCACCGCATCGTTGAGACCCGCACCGGGCAACAAGAACTGCACCCGCCGTTCGCGTACTAGTTGCAGCCTTTACGCACCTCAACTGCGTGTGGCCTTCGACCTGTGAATGGTCAACGTCCACCCATCATGCCTCACCTCTTCTCATTCGCCGGCCATGCCACCGACGACGCCTCGTCCTTACCCTTACAAGAGATGGAGCGCGATCGACCGCATAAGCAGCCCTCTCGACGGCCCTCATTGCTCAAGAATATCGGGAGTCTGTTGAAGAGGCATCACGACCAGCAGGAGGATGTGGAGCCCCTACCGCAGACCGCACCGCCCGAACCATGTTCATCAGCCGATTACTTCGGTCCAACCCGCCGGCGGAGTCTGCAGGATCATACCGTGGGCTCACGACCCCGGAGGGCCATACCATCCCTCCCTCGGCCGCAGACGTTCCGTAGGCAGGAGTCGGAGCGCAGGGAGAGATTACTCGAAGTCGAGCCCAGCCCGACGGAGAAGCGAGCCTTGAGCGCGGATCGATATCCCTTTGGTCTCAGCGCAAGTGCTGCCCGAAGACCACAGTCACCAATACCCTTTCCCTTCCCCATCCGTACCAGTGCGCCGGAGATTGATGCAGCGGATCAGCAGCCTCCATTGCTACCCGAGAGCCAGCAGTCAGCCCCGGACGCTCAGAAGCCTTCCAGGAGTCTACCGAACGATCTACCTCCACTCCAGACACCCGAACAAGTCAATGATGGACTCTATCTGGAGGATGAAGGCGACGAACAGGATATTGATCCAGCTGCATTACGCGATGAGTATGATCGACGTTGGATTCTGAACCTGAGCATGCACTTTCGCGATAAGTCTAACCGGGAGAAATTCTTCGTCACCTTCGCCGACAAGCCGAACAGATGGCGTCGAGTAACTGTCTCCCTGGACTACCGAGACGCACCCCATGACTCTCTAGAAGCGGAGCTCAACGCGCTACATTACCAACGCGACAAGAGCTTCCGCATCTACGAAGCCATCCGAGAGTCACTTCCCGAGATCCAATACTACAACACCGTGACCAACCTCAAGCTGGAGACAACGCGAGAGGACGGCCAATTACACGTTCACGTCCGCGAAGATGCGAACGAGATCATCCAGTATCCTGCGATCTCTCTGTTCCAACACGTCCAGACTCGGAGATACCGTGAAAGCCAACTGGAGTTCCTCTCCCATCTCTCCGGCTTCGTCTACAAAGTCATCGCGGACGGCGCGGTGGTCATCAAAAAGGAGATCCCAGGCCCGGACACAGTCGACGAGTTCCTATACGAAGTCAACGCTCTAGCCGCGCTCGTCGACTGCGACAACGTTGTCCAGCTGGAAGGTCTCGTGACGGATGACTCTGGCTCGTGCGTCAAAGGCCTGCTCATTTCTTATGCCTCCCAGGGCGCGCTCGTGGATCTGCTGTACGAACTCCGCGGCACGCCGGAGCTACCTTGGTACCGGCGGGAGAAGTGGGCGAGGCAGATCGTGCAAGGGCTGGCAGATATCCACGAGGCTGGCTTTGTGCAAGGCGACTTCACGCTGTCGAATATCGTCATCGATGCGGACGACAACGCGATCATCATCGACATCAACCGTCGCGGCTGCCCGGTCGGATGGGAGCCCCCTGAGCTCGGCCGACTGATCGACAGCGGGCAGCGCATCGGCATGCACATCGGCGTGAAGACGGATCTCTACCAGCTCGGCATGGTACTCTGGGCTCTCGCAGAGGAGAATGACGAGCCCGAGCGTGTCGAGCGACCTCTACCGCCCGTCATGGACACCATACCGAGCTACTTCGCCCGCATGGTCGAGACCTGCCTCTCCACACGCCCACAAGGCCGCCTCGACGCCAAAAGACTCCTCCGCGCCTTCCCCCCTACAGCCGGCCGCTCGCCCTCCTGCAGTCGGCGCCGTCGCCACCGGTCCGTGGATTCCATGCAGCAGCAGCAGCCTCACCAACCCCTCGACGACAGCGTCTCCACCCACCGCTCGGATAAAGAGTACATCGACCCGGCCCTAGCCGTCACCCTCGACGAAGTCCTCCACCGAAGACACGACACGGATCCTACTTCCCACTTCACGTCGGCGGCGGCGGGGCGAGTCACTTACGTGGACCCCCGCGGATCGGCCCGCAACCCAGAAGAGGAGGGGGATGAGGAGGAGGAGGAGTGCACGAGCTACCGCTTCGAGAGCGCGGAGGGGTCGTGGGTCGTGGGGCACCGGCGGGGGAGGTCGCGGGGGTCGAGTCGAAGGCGGAGGAGGAGGAGTTCGCCGTTGGAGCGGACGACGGCGTCGAGTGCCACTTCTGTGTCTTGTGGGCCGGGTTCGCGGAGGCTGGTGCTGCCGCTGCGGCGGGGGTCTTTTGTTTGCGAGGAGAGTGGGGGTGGTGAGGTGGTTGGGGAGGGGGGTGTGGGTGTGGGTGTGGGGTGCCCGTTTGAGATCTGCGAGGGGGATGATCTAGCGGTCGAGGCTAGGGATGTGGGGACAGGAGATATTGCTGCGGAGCATGAGCGGCTTCTTCCTCCTCCTCTTCTGCTTTCTCGGGAGATGGCGGATAGGCGGTTGCGTGCGGTGCGGAGTGTGGATTTCACGCAACAGCTTGTCCATACTGATTCCGGGTTTGACGAGCATATGGTTGACGAACTCACGGTTGATGATACGATGGTTTCGGGTATTCGCCATACTGGCAGTCTTGGTGGGGATGGTGCATGGGATACAGAACGGGAGGATACGATTCTAGACAAGGACGAACGACCGGACCCGAGCTCTTTTCACACGCTTGACGATACAACGATACCGAATCTTCCCACCAACAACACCGGTCCTAGCGCACGGGACACCGAACAGAAGGACTCAAGGATGCATGACGAGGAACCACGAACCCCGGACTCCTTGCTCACATCATCGGCTCCTTCGCCAACGATGGTGGAGCGAGAGTGGGCGCCACGAGAACGAGAACGAGAGTGTTAACGAGATTTACGACAGTCATGAGCATGCCGGATGATAACAGGACGGCGGGGTAGGGCGTTTTTGGAGGGTTTGTGGGGGGAGCATTGCATAAGGTACGGTAGGGTCATATCCGGTAGACGGACAAATCCAAGGGGCTCGGATGGTTCTCGGAGGTGTCGGCGTGGAAGCGGGTGACGTTCAGAAGATACGTATCGAGGTAGCGAGGATGATGGGTAACACCGAGCTCGAGGGCTTGGAACGTCCTTGAAGGTGATATCGCCACTACTACCGAGCCTCTGTAGGTTACTGCGTGGGCTTGTCCGTCTGACACACCGTTCCGTAAGGCCGCTCTGCTGCGAGTGAAGCTTCCCTTTCCCCGCTTCTTCTTCACTGTACAGCCAAGGTACTTCACCTTCCAGGTATACTCTTTCACTCTGGGTATCGCGATGCCAGTTCTTGGTCCACAAGACTTCGACGGGACAAGTAGGTATAACACTCGACAGCTAATAATTACCGTTCACTACTCGCTCTAGCACTCATCCCTTCCTGATCCTCCAATATCACGAGCAGCGTACCACTAACCCGGGAATCACAATCCTCCATGGCATCCATCTAACTCATCGCAGCCGTACTCGCTGTCCTAGCCTCCGTAGCCTTCCTCCTCTCCACCGGCAGACGACCCAAAAACTCCCCCCCGGGCCCACCGACACTACCCATCATCGGCAACATCCACCAAGTACAAACCAGACCCCTCGCTTCCTCACTGCTTTGTTCCCCTAACTCGAAGGGACGCAGATGCCCCCCCGCGACGCCCACCTCCAATTCCAAACCTGGGCGCACCGCTACGGACCCATCTACTCCCTCATCCTCGGCACCAAGACCCTCATCGTGCTCTCCAGCGACCAGGCGGTGAAGGAACTGCTCGATCGGCGGAGCGGCGTATACTCCTCGCGGCCGGAGATGTATATCGGGCAGAGCCTGTGCAGCGGGGGGTTGCGGCTGCTGATGATGGTACGGTCAATCAATCCGTTCTAAGTAGCCCGGGCCGTGTGGATTCGCTGATTGGTAGTGTTGAATAGGAATACGGGCCTAGGTGGCGATCGGTAAGGATTTTGGGATCCGGTTTGGGATTGTGTGCTTTGCGCGGTTTTGGGTGGGGCTGACAGGTGGTGAATAGATTCGGAAGATGGTGCATAATCTGCTCAATCAGAATGTAGCGAAGAGTTACGTGCCGTACCAGATGCTGGAGAATAAGCAGATGTAAGCAGTCCCGCACTGACAGGTTACTCTTTCGAAACGTAATTGACCCGTCGGCAGGCTCAACGACCTCCTCAGCACTCCGGATGACTTCCTAAAGCACATCCGCCGCTACTCCAACGCCCTGACCACGACCATGGTCTTCGGCTGGCGCACGCCCACGTACGAAAACGCGAAGCTTCGCCAGCTCTTCGACGGCTTCAGCGCATTCGCCGAGATCAACCAAACGGGCACCGCTGCGCTGATCGACTTCTTCCCCTTCCTACGCTGGCTTCCCGACGTCATCCTCCCGACACAGGCGCGCGCGAAGGAGTTGCACAAGCGCGAGAAAGCGCTGTACCTCGGGCACTGGTTGAATGCTAAGCAAGCCGTCCGGGAGGGGACGATCAAACCCTGTTTCTGCGTGGGTCTGGCCGAGGCCCAGGCGAAGGAAGGGTTTAGCGATGACCAGGCGAGTTATATTACTGGGACCTTGCTGGAGGCCGGGTCGGACACGACGTCCAGTACGCTGTATGCGTTTGTGCTGGCCATGCTGCTGTACCCGGATGTCCAGCTCAAAGCACAGGAGGAGATCGATAGAGTGGTTGGTAGCGGGAGACTGCCGACGATGGACGACGAGCCGGAATTACAGTACCTCCGCGGTTGCGTGAAGGAAACGCTGAGGTGGATGCCAACCACGGTTCTGGGCGCGGTGCCGCATGCGACGACGCAGGAAGATTGGTACGAGGGGTTCTTCATCCCGAAGGGAGCGGGTAAGGCTCACAGAAAACCTCCAAAAACTCCCCAGATGGAGTATGTTTTGGCTGATTAAGGGTGGAATAGGGATTCTGAATAACGTCTGGGCCATCAATATGGATCCCACCCGGGCACCGGAACCCCGACGATTCGATCCGGACCGCTACAAAGACGACCCGCTCGGCCTGTACGACTCGGCTGTCAACGCCGATGCCTCGAAGCGGGATCAATTCACTTTCGGCGCCGGGCGGCGGTTGTGTCCCGGGATGCACGTGGCAGAGCGGAGTCTGTTCCTGGGCATGTCGCGGCTGCTCTGGGCGTTCGATATCGCGCCTGCGGTGGACGAGGAGGGGAGGGCTATTCGGCCTGACCAGGAGAAGTTGACGCAGGGGTTCGTGTGTATGCCTGAGGAGTTCCCGGCGAAGATCACGGTGAGGTCGGCGGAGCGGGCAGTGGTGGTGGAGCGGGAGTGGGAGGAGGCGGAGGGGGGGATGTTGGATCGTGATAGTAAGCAGTGGCTGGCTTGAGGGTAGTGTTGAAAGGCAGTACGTCAGCCAAGTCGATGTGTTATGCTTCATGCAAGTGACGCTTTCGGCACCCAATATCGCGGGTGGCTATGAGCGCGGATGAGGCGTACTGTGGCACTGCATAAGGTACTCTTCTACCGTGACGACGAGCAAGGGACTCTTTTCCTTCATGTCGTGACTCTGTGAATATACAGATATGTATGATTTAGACTTTGATGGGCTCCCGCTCCCGCTCGGCAATGCCTCCTCCGCTTTGAGCTCCACAACTGAGCCACACTTCATTGTTCGACGAGCCTCGCCTTGCCTTTGCGATACAGTCACCTCCACCTCCACCTCCGCCTCCGCCATATCGTTGTCCGCTGCCGCAGCGTCTTGGATATCGTGGTGACTGTGTCCCTTGCTGACCTACCATCAGACTAGGAAGGCACCGACTACCTTTCACCATCCCCGTGAGCGAGCTTCGAGCAACAGCCGCTATCGATCCACCTGCCGAAACGGTCCTTCACCGCAAGCCGCTCACTGCTCACTCTCGACATACAGAGGCACGCCGTGTGAACCACCCCGCGAACACTGTGGGACCCGTACACCTGAAAAAAGAGCGTCCGAGCAGCACTTACACCATTGAGCGGTTCTTGGCGGGGCACTTCAGCGAGCAATATCCGACTTCTTCAGCCTCCCACACCGATTACTTCCCGTCGGATCAAGAGTGGTATGATACAGGGGATCGCGCAGGAAGTGTGATCGAGACGACCACCTCACCACCCCCACAACGCGAATATCAACATGGCACCCACCGCGGATAACCCTCCCCTCTCCGACACCGAGACGGCGGAGAAGCCGGTCAGGGAGCAGCTGAAGAAGGCCTCGATTGCGGGGCTGCCATTAAACCCTCAAACATCAGAGGGCACAAGCGAAGACCTTCCGGTGGCCGAAGAGCATGTGGGCGAGAACGGAAGCAGAGGGCGGTTGCAGCGGAAGAGGAGCTTCGAGGAGGTCGAGGGAGAGCACCCCGATCCAACACCATCGGAGATCACGAGACAGCACACTCGGAAGCGGTCACGAGACAGCACAGCTGAGGAAGTCGAGCTGAACAATGGACGTAAAGTCTCCGGCGAGCGGCCACGGGAGGTCGCGGAGGCGAAAGCAGCAACTACGGAAGCCAACGGCGATACGGCTGCATCAATCGAGAGACCGGGCACGCCCAAGCAGGCTGCCGAGAAGCACATAGAAGCTGCTGCGGAAGCGATTGCAAGCCCGAAGACTAAGAGGAGTCGGCTGCATTCCACGACCGCGGATGACAACGGCGTAGCCATTAATTCGGTCTCCACACAGGAGGCAGCGACTGACAAGGCCGCGCCGGTCGAACCAGTCGAAGCCAAACCAGCCAAAACGGAAGATACTACCACCGAAGTACCACGCGCAAGCGGCTTCGCCAACACGGCCGCCGTGTCACCCTTCGGCGCGCTGGCAGGAAGCAAGTCTCCTTCCTCCGCAGAGGCACCCCAGACCTCCTCGAGCGCTTTCACATCCTCGGGCTTCGGCTCGCTCGCAGGCTCGACGTCCTCGGGCTTCGGCGCGATCGGCAAGTCTACAGGTGGTTTCGGCGCAGGCGGCGGGTTCGCCATGGGTAGCAAGAGCGTTGCGGCGGAGCCGAGTAAGGAGAGTGTGAAGCCGGAGGCTTCGGCAAGTACGATGTTCGGCGGCGCGCTGGGGCAGAAGTCGGCTTTCGCTGCAGCGCCGGCGGCGACATCCAGCGGTTTCGGGTCGGGCGCTTCCTCCGGGTTTGGCAAGCTGGGAGGGGGTTTCGGCTTGGGCCTGGGCGGCGGGTTGGGGAGCAAGAGCCCTTTCGGAGGCGCGACAACGAGTGGCGGGCTTAATAGCTTCGCGAGCAGCAAGTCTGCTACGCCGCTGGGAGGCGTCTCGAAACCCACGGCCGCGAAACCTTTCGGTGCTCCCGCCGACGAGGAGGAGGAAGGGGAGGAAGGCGGCGGCGGCGGTGAGGAGGACTTTGCTGGTATCAAGAGCCCAGGAGCTCTGTCACAAGACGAAGACAAGCAGGACGAGCGCTTCTACGCGCAGTCCCTCGAGACGGGGGAAGAAGACGAGGAGACGGAGTATTCCTGCCGCGCGAAAGTGTACAATTACGCCACCACCGTGCTCGAGGACGGGAGCACGAAGAAAGAGTGGCGGGAGCGGGGGCTAGGTATCCTGCGCTTCAACGTCAATCGAGGGCGCCGGGGAGGTCGGGAGGAGGATGTGGAAGGGGATGGGGATGGGGAAGGGGAGGCGGGGAAGCCGAAGGCGAGGTTCCTGATGCGCGCGGATGGGAGTCATCGCGTCGTGCTCAATACGCCGGTGAAAAAGGAGATTCAATTCGGGGCGGCTATGGGGGGGCCGCCGCAGGGGGGGTTGATGTTGTTTCTGGGGACCATTGAGGGGAGGAGTGGGTTGGAAATGCTGCAGGTTAAGGTGAGTTTTGAGGCATACTTACCCTCTCCCCGTGTAGCGAGTTGATGTGGAGGGTGTGGTGCTGATTCTTGAGTTTGCGTGCAGATGAGACAGCAGTACGCTGTTGAGCTGCACGAGAAGATCGTGCAGCTGCAGAGCGAGATGTGATTTGATGGAAAGCTGGTCGGTCGGTCGGTCGGACCATCTTCAACACGATGCTGTGGTCCTGTGGTGTGGTATGGTGGTTTCTCAAGCATAGCGAGCGGGGTATGAGCGACGCAAAGACGGGTCCTGGTCCGCATGGTACGTCCGACGGGTTGGTAGGCTTTGCACAGCGAGTCAGGGGCTCCATCACAGCTTGGAAACGCCTGTCTGTCTGGAGGTGCTCAGCAGATATACAGGGATTGGGGGGTTGGGGACGAGATGAGGGAGGAGGACGTAGATGTATGCCCGGGTAGATGAGTAACATGTTTGACTTCTTGGGGATGGTACAGTAGTCAGTGATGTGGATGCTACAGCATGAGGAATGGCGAGGCTGTGCTTCGGGACGTCTGTGGCAGGCAAGCAGGCTGGTTGCGTCCGGGATATGCTGTACTACTGCACGTGCTCGCCTTGTGAACTTCACTACATGTATGCCATGCCGTCTATTCTGCTCATGTGCCTTCCTACTGTAAGGCCGTGCGTCTTGGCACGCTCTATCATAGTTTCCTCGAATTCGCGTTGTGCTCTGTAGCATCATCATCCATCGCATTCTACCTTGTGTCTGAAGCCACGCGAGATGTAGCTCGATCTAGACCATAGAGCCCTTCAAGTTGCCCTCCTCGGGGAACAACATGAAATTCACTTGCGATCTACATGTACTCCGTACCTGACCTACCCCGCCATTCAACTCCTTTTTGGGGGAAAGCTGCGCGGGGATCCGGGGAGACGGTCTCGAAGCTCGACGACATGCAACCCACCAAGACGGGTCTTCACACACCAAACAGGACGACTGGCATGGCGGCGATGAGGGCCCGAGCCTCGGACTCCTCCTCGCGAGAGGAAGACAGTAATCATGGCACTGGCACCGGCACTGGCGAGACTCCCGACCACACCAGCGGCGGCGGGGGCGGGGGCTGCGGCGGGGACGGCAAGGAGGCCGACGGCAAGCTCGCGTCGGTGGGCAAGAAGCGGACGCGGACGGGGTGTTTGAATTGTAGGCGGAAACGGCGGAAATGTACGTGCATGTCCCTTTCGTTTCCTATGTGGCAATGACGGATTGGAAATGAGATGAGTATGAAATTGAGATATGAGGATGATGAATGAGTTATGAGTAGGAGGGGAGATGATGCGGATCACGGCCTTACTGAATCATGATGGACGGACAGGCGACGAGAAGAAGCCGACGTGCGAGGGGTGCATCTCGCGGCAGGAGGCGTGCGAGTGGGGGGTCAAGCTGTCGTTCCGGCCGGAGAATGCGCAGAGTATGAGTGAGGCGCATCCGTCGATGAGGCTGGCGGCGGCGGGGAGTGGGCGGTGTGGTACTTTTCAGGTGGGTGCTGCTGATGATGATGATGAGGGTGGGAGCGGTGGCGATGGGACCAGAACTTGAGGCTGACGAGCTCGCAGATTGTGGATGTGACTTCTGAGGTGATTCGGGATTATATCGAGGAGGCGGTGCCGGATGAGGCCTTACCGCGGTTAGAGAGGAGCGGCTCCCGTTCCCTCAAGTCGGTGCAAGACGCACCAATACTACCTGGCGCCGGCCATGCTATCCCCCATACTGTCACTCCCACTGCCCTGGAGGCGGGAAGCTACGCCTCGATATCCATGCCCACACCAGGCTCAACCTCAGACCCCATGACCGCTCCGACCACGACGCCCCCATTCGCTCCTGGGGCACCAACAACAGTGGTGACGGATCCCGCGGGCTTTCCCTTCCTGTCTCCGCAGATCAGCAGCGATGCGACGTCCGACGATGGCATCTTCCTGCCGGGATCACAGTATCTGGAGCTCCACGCACAACTGCGTAACCGTATCATCGATACCGCTCGATCGACTGTGCCCTCCCGGCTAGGCACGCCGGATGTGGACGATACTGAGCTCCACCAACGATTCGACGACGGCGTCGGCACGGACGACGATGAGTCCCGTAGGCTGGCAGCGTTGTCTCCCGAACAGGAGTATATCCTCTGGCAGAATTACATCGGCGAGGTAGCTGGTTGGATCGACAATTTCGATATCAACCGGCACTTTGAGCTGGTGCTACCGGTGCTGGCGAAGTCTCATTCGCACCTCAAGTACGCCATTCTGGCTCTTTCGGCGCGGCAGATGGAGCGGAAGGAGCAGGCTCTCGACTACTCCTGCAGTCTAGCGCTATATCAGCACGCCGTGCACTTACTTTCTGCTGCGTTACACAGGCGCACGACCGCAGTACTGGCTTCATGCATCGTGCTGGCCGTCTTAGAGATGCTCAGCTGCTCGCCGAAAGCCTGGCGGAGGCATCTAGACGGCTGTGCGGCTCTGATCCAAGCCCTAGGCCTCTCCGGCGCCTGCGGTGGCCTCGAGCAAGCGCTCTTCTGGGTCTTCGCTCGCATGGACGTCTGCGGCGGCCTCATCTCCTCCGAGCGGACCCTCATACCGATGCACAAGTGGATGCTCGGGTCAGACATCCTGCTCGACATCGCCATGATGGAGGCGCAGGATACCTTCGACATGTACGCCAACCACGTCGTCTACCTCCTGGGCCGCGTGATCGAACTCCTATGCTCGTCCGGGAAATGGGAGCAGCGCCATCACCGGCGCAGCGACCTCCGCGACATGGTAGACTACACGACGGAGTGGTCGCAACTCTTCGAGCTGGTGGAAAGCTGGTACCGAAACCGCCCCGAGGAAGTCAAAGCCCTCCTCGTCATCCCCTCGGACGGCCACGACCCCACCAAACCCTTCCCCACCCTCCTCTACGGCAACGGCCCGGCCACCTCGGGAAACCAGATGTACCACACCGCCGCCCTCCTCATGCTCAAGCACAAGCCCGCGCGCGTGCACCTGGCGCCAAAACCGCGCTCGATGCTCTGGCACGCCCGCCAGATCTGCGCCATCTCCATCTCCAACGCGCACCATGGGTGCTGGACCAACAGCACGCAGCCGCTGTGGATCGCGGGCCAGCATATGAGCCATCCGAGTGAGCATCGGGCGATTTTGGAGATTTATGGGCGGATTGAGAGGGTGACTGGGTGGGCGACGAGGTGGCGGGCGGATGATTTGAGGCACTATTGGGGGAATTTGGAGGAATGAGGGGAGGGGGGGAGGGCGTTGCTGTGTATGTATACGTTCTTGAAGTACTCACTCCCACACCTCTCGGCACGCCAGAATCTACCTCTACTTTGCCCGCATCGTCGTCTGTACCGAATTGGCGGGTTAATGATCTGCTGACTGGATTTGGGGGGATTTGGAGTCGTGAGAATTTGCTTTCCACGCATTTATGGACCACCCCACATATACCTGTACAGCCTGTCACAGCCCCCATTACAGCCTCTCTACAAGCCTACCGATCCCCCCGACTCAACCCAGTAAGCTGCTTATCCCGCAACGTGGCAAAAGTGAACTGCTGCAACGCCGCGGCAGCCATGGGACACGGATACCCGATCTTCCGGCACTTCTCCACCGCCTCCGAGAGCTTCCGGCCCACCTCCCCGGCCTCCGCGCAGTCGGCCAGGGACCACGAGTCCTTCTTCAGCATGCCGGGGATGCACTTGGTGAACATGGCGTTCCAGCCCGCGGCCTTGGAGATGATCTCGTACATCAGGGGCCGGTCGATGCCGCCGAGGTGGTGGCAGAA
>NAJQ01000021.1:62477-86544 GCA_005059865.1 Friedmanniomyces simplex
AGGTGGCGGGCGGATGATTTGAGGCACTATTGGGGGAATTTGGAGGAATGAGGGGGGGGGAAGGGCGTTGCTGTGTATGTATACGCACTTGTAGTACTCACTCCCACACCCTCTCGGCACGCCAGAATCTACCTTGCCCCTACCTCACCCGCATCGTCATATGCACCGAAGTGGCGGCGGGCTGATGTTCTGCGGACGTTTTGGAGGGATCAGAATGGAGTCATGAGAACTGGCTTCTTCACATATATGTACCAACCCGTATATAAGGTACGCGTACAGTCTGTGACGAAATCCCATCTACAAGCCTACCGATCCCCCCGGCCCAACCCAGTAAGCTGCTTATCCCGCAACGTGGCAAAAGTGAACTGCTGCAACGCCGCGGCAGCCATGGGACACGGATACCCGATCTTCCGGCACTTCTCCACCGCCTCCGAGAGCTTCCGGCCCACCTCCCCGGCCTCCGCGCAGTCGGCCAGGGACCACGAGTCCTTCTTCAGCATGCCGGGGATGCACTTGGTGAACATGGCGTTCCAGCCCGCGGCCTTGGAGATGATCTCGTACATCAGGGGCCGGTCGATGCCGCCGAGGTGGTGGCAGAAAGCCATGCCCTCCACGGAGGCGGCGAGGTGGATGCCGCACAGCAGGTCCACGACGGTGTCCTTGCTGATGCCGTGCGAGGCGTTCATCTTGACGTCCGCGGTCGCCATCTGCCCGACCAGATCCCCCTGCGAGGCGGGGAGGTACAGCTGCACGAGCTTCGCGTCGTCGTCCTTCATCATGCCCGCTTGCACGCCCTGCAGGTAGGTGTAGTGCGCGGTATTCGCCAGCGGGGCCGAGAAGGAGTCGCCCAGCGTGCCGCGCGCGGTGTCGGTGACGATGTACGTGTCCTTCAGGATGATGGCGAGGGCGGAGTACGGGTGCCAGTCGTTCTTGAGCATGTGCGGGGCGCGGTTGGAGAACATGAAGCTGTCGGCGTCGGATTTCTGGACGTGCTCCATGACTGCCTGCGTGTTCAGGCCGACGGTGGCCGCCAGGCCCATGGCCTCGGACGCGGTGATGATGTTGGTGGCCGCGAGCAGCTGGTGGATGGTCTTGGTCTTGGTGCCGTTGCTGATGCCGCCCATGCGGTAGAGGTTGCCGGACATGCAGTCGAGGACCGCCTTCGCGGCGTCGAGGTCTTCCTCGGGTCCGGAGGAGAAGATGGAGAGGGTGCCGTCTGCCGCTCTGATCGTGCCGCCCGAGACCGGACAGTCGAGTAGCTTGATGTCAGGCCGGCCGGCCTCGTCGTCGAGCCGCTTCCGCAGATCGTGCAGGAAGCTGGGGGGAGTCGTGGAGCAGAGGATGAACGTCTTGCCCTTGCCGAGACCTTTGCTCACGCAGTCCTCGCCGTCGAACAACAGACTGGCGTTCTGCTCCTTGTTCGCCACCATGGAGACGAAGAAGTCCGCTTCCGCTGCGGCGTCTTTGGGCGTTTTCGCTGGCTTGCCTCCTGCGGCAACGAATTTGTCGACGAGGGGCTGGTAGACGTCGAAGCCTGTCACGGAGAAGCCGTTCTTGACCAGGTTCGTGGCCATGCCTCCTCCCATGGCGCCGAGGCCAGCGAAGCCGACTGTAGGCTTTTGGGATGCCATGGTGAGATTGAAGTGTAATTGAAGAGATGTTCTGGTGTTCCTGGGTTGATGGAGAGGTTTCCCTGAGGTGTACTTGGGTCAATCTTCAGTGGCGATGTCGGTCTTTCCGCCTATACAGAGTCTTTCCGCCTATACAGAGCCTTTCCTCGGGTTACCTATCTGGACGACAGCCCTCAAACACCGAGTCAGTAGTAGTCTGGTCTCATCGGCGGTAACGACGACGGCATTATTTGGCGACTCGGGTCAACGAGTGCCGCCCGGATAAAGCTGATGTGGATGAGCTCGAACTACCCCTCCGGTTTGCTCACTCTCTTCGTCATGCCCGCTCACCCCGAGTCATGCAGGCTTTGATATTGACTTCCAGTCCGTCACAGCGGGTCTTGGGCTATGTACATACTCAAGGCCCGTCGTCGAGGACCATACCAAATCTTCGAAATGTCGAGGAGAACGTGTGGAAGATGCTGCTCACGGAGAAGAATGTTCTGCGTCGGAATCCCTCATCACTTTTTAGGAGACTTCCCAAGCGGGAAGGAACCGGCCACGTGCCGCAAACGCTAAACCAAAAGCGTAAGCGACTGCGAGGTGCCTTCCTATTGGGGCGCAGAGACGAAGCATGTCTTTCGCACTCTACCAGGTACCAGAGCCCCTCCCAAGAATCCAACATGTCGCGCAGCTGTCTGCTTCTGGCCGCGCATACGAGATACATGGCTACCTACATGGCATTCGCACTTCCCGTCCGCTTCGGGAACGCGAGACATGACAAGGCAGGCAGGCAGTGCTTCGACGTGAGAACAGACTGTATATCTATACCCTCTCGCCAGCGGGTAGGTCTGGATTTCCATTCACCACACAGCCAGTAGATCCATCTCTCCCATCTCTCCCCATTCCCCTCGGGCCAACGCGAATCGCCCAGCTGAGCACCATCGTACGACCTCGATCACGCTTCGTACACCATGGACGCTATCGCATACCTCGTCGCTCGGGCGGACGAGAACCAGGGCTGCACGAAAGAGACCTGCCCAGTCGACAAGTCTGTCTACGGCTACCAGCCGAATCTGGGCTCGGTCATCTTCTTCCTCGCCTTGTTCACCGTCTCCGGAGCCGTGTATGGGTGGCAAGGTGTGAAGACCAGGACATGGTTCTTTGTAAGATTGGCCAAAGGGCATCATCACTAAAGTACCAGACCAGCGGTGGCTAACGACTTGCTTCTGCGCAGACTGGCGCGATGGTCATCGGCTCCCTGAGCGAAGTCCTGGGCTATGTCGCGAAGCTTCTTCTCTGGCAAGACCCATTTTCCGACCCGGGCTTCAAAATGTCGGTCGTCTTGCTCACGTTTGCGCCCGCCTTCTACGCCGCCGGCATCTACTACACGCTCAAGCACATCTGGTAGGTTATCAAATCCGTCCATCAATGCGCCTATGGATTGAACGCTAACACAGCCACAGCCTCACCTTCGGAGCGGACTTCAGCAGACTCCGACCGGCACTGTACACCTACATCTTCATCAGCTGCGACGTCTTCTCCATCGCGCTCCAGGCGGTCGGGGGCGCGTTGGCTTCCGTCGCGACGACCAACTCCCTCCTCAATGCCGGGGACAACGTCATGATCACGGGTCTGGCGACGCAGGTCTTCACTCTGGTCGTCTTCGGCATCCTAGCGGCAGACTACGGCTTCGCGATCTACCGTAATCGCCAACACCTCAACCCATTGACAGTCAAGCTTCGGCAATCCCTCCGGTTTAAGCTCTTCATCGTCGCTCTGTGGGTGGCGTACTTCGGCATCCTGATCAGATGTACCTACAGAGTTGCCGAGCTCGCAGGAGGTAAGCGAACCCCCTACCAACGTGTGATTTCCCGAGTGAGCCGACTGACAGTCCCTTAGGCTGGGCCAACAACCCGATCCTACGGAACCAGTACCTCTTCATCACGCTAGATGGCATGGCGGTTGCCATCGCTGCCCTGGTCCTCAATATCTGGCATCCGGGGTATTGTTTCCCGAAGGAACACCAGGATCTCACAACCACCGGCGAGAAGCTACGTAGCGGGAGCGGCGGTGACGCCGAGGCGCAGGTGTGATCGCCCCGCGGGGATGATGGGAGATGAAGCGTCGTAGCGTTGGCGTTGGGTAGACGATGTATAACGATGAATTCCACATGCACTCTGCAAGACGCCACTCTTCAGACCACCCCGGCATGTTCTTGAGGCCAAAACACAGCGGTGCACGAAGCCCTCAGTAGTCAGGAGAATCACTGCTCACAGCGGTGGATGTAACATAACGCATCATACAACCGACATACCCTCCAACAAAACCAGCAAACCATACGCCCCCGGATCAGGCACCCCCCGCGTCGCGCTCTCATCCAGATACGCACTCCTCCCCAAACTCGCCCCCATCGTCTTCGTCCCCTCAACCCCCTGCCCCATCTCCTGCACCGCCAGCCCCACATCCCCCGTCCGCAGCAAAGCATCAACGAACGGGATCAGCGCATCCATCATCGTCCGATCCCCCAGCCGGGCCCGGGTATACTTCATCAGCTGCGCCAGCGCCGCCTCCAGCGCCGCCGCCACCGAGGCCTCGCTCGCCAGCGCCCCGGCCAGAGCGGTGAGGTAGATACAGTAGAGTGCCCCCGACGTCCCACCCATATTGACCTCGAGCTCGCTGACGAGCTGCGCCACGGTCTCCGGCAGGCGCGAGAGGTCTTTGTCGTGGATGAAGGAGAGGACTTGCTTCGCGCCGTCGCGGAGGGTGTAGCCGCAGTCGCCGTCGCCGACGATGGTGTCGTACTCGGTGATGGTCGGTTCGGCTTTGATGACTGCGTTGCAGCCGGACTGGATGCGCTGGCGGACCTCGGCGTCGTGGAAAGCGATCTGGGATTTCGACTGCGAGAGGGCGTGTTGTGGGCCTGTGGCGTCTTGGAGGGATGTAGCCTCGTGCTGCTGGGGTTTGGGTTGAGCTGCTAGATAGCGGGTGGGTATGGGGCAGATCGAGATGCTGAAGCCGCGGGCTGCGTCGGAGTGGTTGAGGATGGTCGAATGCGAGAGGTGGTAAGGTATTGATTGTGAGTCTATTACTGGTTAGCGGACGGAGCGATGCAATGCTATCTCATGCGACCTACCAAGGTATTGCGCGATCTCGCCGGCGATGATATAGTTCTCCAGTCTACTCAGCCCGTTGACATCGGAGTAATGCACACTGTACGTCACGTCGCCCTCTTGCGCAGCATGAGCCTTCATAGCATGTTTTAGGTCTCGCTCAACAGCATGCTTCGCCTTCTCAAATGCTGCTGCGCCTTCATTCCCCAGCACCGCAGGTTTGCCTCCGGCTTTCTCGACATGGAACTTCGAGTGCGCGGTGCTGGTGTTGTCGACGAAGAGCTTCAGGAGCTCCGCGACCTCGTGTATGGATGCTCGACACGACTCCGTCGCGTTGGCCAGCAGGTGCAGCACATGGTCAAGCTCCAGTTCGCCTTGCGCCTCGACTTCGACGAGCTCGGCGCTGTGTAGCTCCACCCTCCTCTTCTTCCCGGCTCGCGCTACCACGACGCCCTGGTCCTTCACCGTGCCCATAGACTGCATGGAATTCTGGATATCTCGAGCGGACGTTCCGCCAGCACCAGCCTGCTGTGTGACGATCGCAGTGACGTCCCGGTCATCGAGCAGCTTGCTCGAGAACGCTCCCGCTGTGCCCACTGCCGCGATGTGAACGAACTTGCTCTTGACCAAAGCGACATCAACAAGGACGTTCTGGCCCTTTGCGGTGCGCACTGCCTTGAGCGAAGGTCTTACGAGAGGTAGCAGCTGGTTCCATCGCTGGCTGCTGTGTAGGTCGAGGGAAGATGCAGGGAAGGGAATCGTTTGTTCGACGACGACAGCCATGAGGGGCGGAAAGTAGCAAGAACTGTAGTTGATTGTCTGGGCAGAAGCGGGAAGGAAAGTTGTAGAACAGGAATCTGATACTCACCTTCAGCGGCCTTCGTCTGAATCGCGTGTGGTCGTGAGGGGAACCTTCAACCTCATCCATGTCCCTTCACAGGCACGTCGTCCGGTAGCTGTATTCGGTATGCCGAAGGGCCTGAGGCACAGACTCCAGCCGGCAATAATGTCTGGACGGACAGATCTGGTACTGCGAGAAGCATGGCAGGCAGGAGACCGCCTGAGCACTCCAGACTGCCATCTCTTTGCAAAGCCTAAAAGAGTGTCATTCGTTCGAGACACTACATCGTCGCAGGTACGGAGTTTTCGGTGGTAAGGAGATGCAGCCGCTCGGAGGGGTAGCGGGGTCGAGTCTAGATGGAAGACCCAATATGATGTGAAGGCTCGAAGCGTTCATCATGGTCCGTAGATAGTCTGTTCTCGTAAGATCATACTGTTCATACTGTGAATTTCGCGGGCTTGACTGGACAATAGAGACGACCGCGTAAAACAACTCACCGACTCAACCCCTCCATCCCCTCCCAACGCAATGGCCGCCGCCGCGCTCCGCCAAAAGCAAGCGCCAATCAAAGACGGCTACAAATCCAACCCCTCGAGCGCCGTCGTGACCCTCTCCTCATCCGGCACCCTCGACTCCAGCAGCATAACCTGCAAGCTCGACACGGGCAAACAGATCCACGAAGCCCAGCAGAAAATCGCGGGCCTGCACCAGAAAGCCGGCGGCGATGACCCCGAGATCTCCGGGGAGCTGTGCTCGGGGGACATGCTGCTGGAGGCGCTGGTGGCGTGTGCGGGCGTGACGCTGAAAGCCGTGGCGACTGCTCTCGATATCCCGATCCAGGAGGGGACGGTGCGGGCGGAGGGGGACTTGGATTTCAAGGGGACCATGGGCGTGGACAGGAATGCTCCGGTCGGGTTCACGGCGATCCGGCTTAGCTTTGAGCTGAAGTTGGAGGATGGCAAGGAGGTTGGGGAGGACAAGATGGAGAAGCTGGGGAAGCTGACGGAGCGGTACTGCGTGGTGTTGCAGACGATTGCCAAGAAGCCGGAGTTGAGTGTTAGTCTGCGAGGGACGCAGGAGTCGGAGGCGGGAGTTGATAGGACGCTGGCATGGGGTCAGAAGAGCTGAGTGTGTATGGAGGGGTGTCGGAGCATGGCGGCGTCTTGATCTTGGGAGAATGACTTCTGGTGAGGCGACGTAGGTGTCTCGCCCATCGAATGCTAGAAGACAGTACTATCGAAGCGAAATGCGCTGCATGCTTGACTGCGTAGTCCCTTCAAGTTGGTCTGCTCACGCGGTGTCGGACTGGTGCGTTTGCAGACCGAGGAGGCTCACTCTTCTTTGTCTTCTGCGGCCAAGCTGTCTCTCCTTTCGCGAGTGTTGTCGTCTTCGACATGTCGATGCCTGGGTGATATTGATGATACGATGGCCTGACTCGGCCGCTGCACCCGGGCAAACGCCGGTTCCACTGCAACGCTATCGCAACACTCGCAGGAAGTGGCTGAAACAACGCCTCTGCCGTGCCGGACGGCGGTTAGGTGGGACTCTAGACTGGCGATCGTCACAAACACGTCTACCGAGCAGCCGAGGAACGGACTCGAGGACCAGGTCCCTCAGCACGAGAAAGTATAATTGAAGGCCATCCAGCAGCCCACCCGCGACAATATAAGCTCCCTGTGAAGAGGTCAAGAGTTGTTCTCGGGGCATATTTGGAGGTAGCGTTCGCATGCAGAATTTTGGTGACACTCGGAAGTTGCCGTTGCATACAGTAAGCGACCTATAGATCACGCCACACAGGCTTCGTAGTTGTGTTGCCCTTAGGCAAGCAAGGGGCCATCATGGCGGACTGTTGGCTTCCGCCTCGGGGCGGTGACAGTCGGGTACTGTCGACGAGGTTGTCGCCGTGCAGACTGCAGAGTGTGAAGCTTCGTCCTCGGCCGCAGTTTGTCCGTAAGCGCTGGGGACTGCTATGTTGGCGGCGCGCTCACGGGCGGTGCTTGTTTGGGCAGCGGTGTGTCGACGTGCTCAGTGTCGACGATATGAAATAGCACAGTAGCGCCCAGCGTTGTTGTTCGACGGAGTTGTCGCCGAGCACGCATACCTGTATGTACATGTACTGTCGAAATCCACGCTAGCACCCGGGTATTGCGGGCGGAGCCTTCCAAGCGTACGTCACACCCCTCGTCTTTTCTTCTCAAGTCTCGTCTCAACCTCCCGCCTTTCAGCCTTCCTCTCCCACCAACCGCACGCCCGCCCGCCGCCAGCTGCGCCCGCCGACTAACATCGAGGACCACAACATCGATAGAGAGACACTGCTAACAACGCTCTGCTTCCTTGCAGCTCACACGGTCCGCTTTGTGCACTGCCATCTGCCGACCACGAACGGGGTTCAATCGGTAGTGGAGACTGCTCCACTCCGCCCTCCCAGCCCCCAAAGCGCCCCCCCTCGGCGATCTGGCTATCATCCCACGGTTATCGATATACGGCTATACCACCAAGGTACGGGAGCGCGCATACCGGACACCCACAGCACCACCCTCTCCCTTGGGTGGCGGGAACGCGTTTCATACCGTTCGCTCCGTCTCCATCCCGGCACTCTCCGCCGGCCTCTGACCCAGCGCCCGCTGATTAATCGGATTAATCGGTTGAGCGCGTCACACTTTTCACGACTACCTTATTTGCCGCCAAGGAATCTGAAGGTAGCCGTGCTCACGCTCACCCACGTCTACATCCGCTATCGCTGCGCTTTCGCTACCCTTCGCTTCATCGCGCCTGCTGCACGTCAGGTACCGCAGCTTCGACCGATATACTCTTCACCCCGAGAAGTCCCCTGGAAGTTTCGCGCTTCCGTTCAGTCGCTCCCGCGCAACGTCATTCGATGAGTGAGGGAGGACAAGCCTAATCGTGTGCTCCACCCCTCTCCGCATCCCTACCCACCATCCATAGAAGCATGGACGGCTCATTCAATGGCTACGCCGGATATGGTCACGGCCAGCAGCCGCAGCAACAGTCCCACCAACAGCAATCCCAGCAGGGCTTGGGCTCCTTCGGCAACCTCTCCGCACACATCCAGCATCAAGACTCGCCATCACAGACACTCCCTCCATTACAGAATCAGAATGGCGGCCAGTTCGGCTCGCTGTCATTCGCGCATCCCGGTAGCAATGCGCATACACCCACCACACCGCACACACCATCTACCATGTCGCACGGTGCCGCCAACGCCTACTCTACCATGTCGCCTGCGCACAACCAAGGGAACATGCTACCGCCCTCCTCCTTCAACCAGCCTTACGGCATGACACAGTCGATGGCCTACCCCTCCTCCACGGTCACCTCCATGCCCGGTACACTTGCTCAGAACGGTCTTCCTAGCTTGAGGCCGATGCCACCGGGTGGTGTCAGCGGGCCAATGCCCGGCCTGCCCAGCATGACAAGCACCGGGCAGCTAGGGCAACAGGCGGCTTTCATGCAAGATGGGGACGCGCCAACACACGTGGTCGGTTCACAAGGCAGGCGTGGCGTGCTTCCAAGCGCGCCAGGTCGGCCCGCCGCACCTGCGCAGGGCACCGCGAACACAAAGAGCATGATACCGCAGAAGGACGCGGATGGGAAATACCCTTGTCCACACTGCAACAAGACCTACCTGCACGCGAAGCATCTGAAGCGGCATCTTCTGAGACGTAAGTGGACATGGCGATAGCTGGGTAGCCGCTTGCTAACCTCACTTAGACACCGGCGACCGGCCGTACATGTGCCATCTTTGCAAGGACACTTTCTCGCGCAGCGATATCCTCAAGCGCCATTTCCAGAAATGTTCGATAAGGCGAGGCAACCCAACCGGGGCTAACCACCTCGCGCATCAGCGCCGCAATACCAACGGAGCCAACCGCCTCTCCATGAGCCAGCAGGACGGCCCGATAGGCTTGGCTGGGTTGGCTGAGGTTGCTGGTACGAGCGCCACCTACCCTGGCATGGTCACCAGCAGTCCGACTGTCAACGGCGATATGTCAGGCCGCCCGTCGCGGGCCAACAGCTTGTCCACGGCAGGGACCATGAGCCACCGCAACAGTGTTGCCGGGCTAGGCATACTCGGTTCCAATGCGCCAAGCGGTGATCACTCCGGGACGTCGGCAGGCTATGCGCAGGGCTTCCCGGCGTATGCGGCTCACCAGGCGTCAAACGGTGGTCACATGCAAGGCAATTACGCCTTCAACCCGCCGCCGATGCACGGCAACGGCTACAACAACCCGCAACAGATGTCTTTTTTAGGCCAACAGAGCTCGCGGTTCAACAACAACCACGCTAATTCCCCGTTCCAGCACAGTCCGAACGGCGACGGTAACAGCGGTTCCCAGGCTGACTGGAACCGGATGTTTAACCCAGGTGGTCAGGATGGCTATATCGGCGGCCACCCTGCCAACGCGAGCTCGCAAGGCGTCACCCACATCAAGACGGAAGGCGACGTGAAGCCGAACTTCAGCAGCATGCACAATGACATGGGGAACGATTCTTTTTTAGGTAGTCTGTACTCGCACCCTGGCGCATTCGGGAGCGAGTACAGTATGCATGATGAGAATGGCATTCCGGGATTTCCCAACTGGAGCATGGACGATCCCCTACAGGCAAAGGTGGACAGTCTGACGCACTACTGCTTCCCCAATGGCGCGGATTCGCTGCAAGGCGATACGCCAGCTCAGATCGTCAAGGCCTGCTTGACGGTCGACAACGTTAAACACTTCGCGGAACACTACACTTCCTATCAGGGACACTGGCCGATACTGCACATACCGACGTTCAAGCTGACGGAGGCGACCAATGGATTGGTCATGGCGATGATGTGCATAGGAGCAGTCTACAGCTCCAGACTGCAGGTTCATGAGGTCCGCCAAATGATGGACTTTGTCAAATCAAGCGTCATCAGCAACGGCAGTATCTATAGCCGGACCATGAACGGACAAGCCGACGGGCTTGGCTCGACAAGCTGGGATGTGGAGGAGATGCAGGCTCTCCTGATGCTCCAGCAATTGTCTCTATGGCACGGCGATGCCAATCAGCGGCAGGTCTCGCGCAACGAGTTCCCCGCACTGGTGCGCGTGGCGAAAGCCATGGGTCTCACGCAACAAGCCGGTCCGGGTCACTACGCCTATAGTGTCTTGCACAACAGCCAGACCACGCAGACTGCACAGATCGATGCGAGCAGCTTTGATTGGCACGGCTGGCTGGAGCAGGAGAAGCGGAATCGGACATTGTATTGGCTTCTCCTTACGGACGCGGCGATGGTGATGTATTTCAACAGCATCCCGCAGTTCGACTCAATGGAGATCCGTCTGATGCTGCCCGCTGATGACGCTGCTTGGGACGCCCGGGACGAGCTGGAGTGCGCGAACGCTCTCAGCCTGCACGGGCCTCAGGCGCAGGCGAAGAACGTGACTGGCACCCGGCGGCCCACGCAGCCCGGCATGCGCGACGCAATCCGCACGCTCATGGAGCCAGCCGCAGCCTTTGTCCCGAGCTCCACCAACGCATATGCGAAGTTCATTCTGGTACATGCCATTATCGTCAAGATCATCGCTTGCCAGAAGACGATCTTGCTGCAAGATGGCGCCTTCCAAGGCTTCAACTTTGGTCTCGGTGGCAGTGGGCCCGCAACTCCGCTGTCGCAGAATGACTGGCTTGACGTACACAGCGGAGCGCACAGCGGGCCACTCAGTGCCAGCAACAGCGGCCACGCCACCCCGACGGAAAACATTGGCTCCCTGCAGATGGCCGCGCAGCAAGAGAAGAAGCGTCTGGGCAATGCCCTGGACAAGTGGAAGCGGAACTGGGACTACGACATGGAGCTGCAGTACCCTCCCGGCCAGTCCCACCGGCGCTTCGGCTTCAGCCGCGACGGCGTGCACTTCTTCTACCTCGGCCGCAGCTTCTTCCAGTCCCAACGGCCGGCCGACTGGACTCTGCCCGCGGACAAGCGCTTCCAGCAAGTCATGGCCCTGTTGAAGCGCATCAAGGGGTTCGTGCTGGGCGAGAAGGAGGTGAAGGGGCACGATATCGGCTCGGTCGGGGATATCGACGAGCTGTATGGCCTCGACGACCTGACGCTGAATATGAAGCTGCTGTTCAAGCCGTACAATAGCTTGCTGGATAGTCCGATCGCGGGCGTGCGTACGTCGCTTTAGGGTGGAGACGTGCCGGGCTGGAGACTCGCCTGAATCCACGAATACGATTTTTCCGTCTCCTGCTGCACATACGGGTGCTCCATCGCTGCGCTCACGACTTCCCGACTACCGGCCACGAACGCGGAGCGTGATGTGCATACCACAATCGACTTCGACCTCAACTTCAACTTCTACCAACTTTCCTTTCTTTCTTTCTTTCTTTCCGGCGTTTACGCTTGCGGGATTTTGCTTCCGGAGTATTCGGATGGGGCTTTTCTGTCGATAAAAAACGACGGCACGTCAGGACATAACGAGCATAGATTATAGAGACTGGGGCGGAACAGACACACACACACACACAAAACCAAACGAAACCGGGAAGGGTGAGGGAACTGCCGCGAACGGAAGCTGGGAGCTGGTGACGTGGAACCTGCCCTAGCCTCTGCTGGCAGCCTTTGCCCGATTTCGAAGGGCTTGCGGCTTGCGCGACTTGCTTGCGGTGGGCCCTCCACCTCTTCCTCTCGATTCGGGGGACGGGGCGTTGCTGTTGTTGTTGTTGTTACCGTATGGATGGATGGTCCTTTCGCGGCCAGATGAGACGATACGAATGGCATGGGAAATGTATGGGAGTTGTGAAAGGGAAAAAGGGACGCTTATACGCTGGGCTATCGCTGGCTGGCGGCGACGATTACTGGCGGGGGCTTTTGCACATGGCTTGTCTGCCTTTGTTAGACACGGAGGGACGAATGTGTGACGGGTGGGTTCCCCCTGAGCGCGAGCTCGGGAGGGAGAGGGGGATGGGCGGTGAAGGGGGCGGGGGGTTTCCGTCTACAGCCCTTTTTTGCTTGTGCTTTTGCTTTTGAGTCTCGCTGTGCATATACAGTGTTTTGCAAAAAGCTCAGCTATTGTGTCGTCTGGAAGGGTGTTGGGTTAGGGTGCTAGGTGTTGTTGTTGTTGTCGCTGTATAAGATTGAATGTTACATGTACCGTTGTTGCTAAGCTTGAGTACATATACGTGAGGTGGATGGCGCGGCGAGCTTTTGCACGGTGAACTTCCGGTGCAGCCAACATGTATACGTGCCTTATGCACAACCCCACGCACACACTCACTCACGCGGCTATGGTGTGCTTGAAGGTAGAATTTTGCGCAAAGCTGCCCTGATATTGAGGCACCCGCCTGACTGGGAAAACTTTGCGCTCTTTTTGTCGACAGCCGTTAGTATGGCCTACCCGTCCGCCAATGCGAGTGAGTACCCACAGGCTCGATGGTGTGAGCGCGTGCGTCTGTACTTGGTAGTTGGTCGCGGTGAGTATGCGGTCATAGGTTGGCGAGCGAGCAACCGCCACTTCGCCATACCTTAGTGATGAAGATACTCTCAACTTGCGCCTCCTCTCGCTTCTCTTCCTTTCCAGTCCACGGAGTGAAGGCACGATGCGGATACTTACCTGTAGCCTCCTGAGGTGATCAGCAGGATGGGGGCTGTGACCTTCGGTCAACCATTTCTCGCCATCCGTGGCTATCCACGACTACTGGAGCCTGGCTGGAATGCACTGCGCGACGATTACATCCAAAGGTCGCCATGAGAATCTACCGACTAAACAGCTTCAAGGACAGTGTAGCAAGAGGACAGCCGGGTGACGCACTTCCAGCTAGATGGTTGGTCGCTTCTCGATCATGGGCCGCTGTGGCTTTGGTGCGCACGCGTGCAGTATATGCTTCTTCTGTACGCACGAGCGTCGCACTGCTACCCTCGAAAGCCATCAGCTCGTGTGTTGCGGGTTTGCTGATAAGTTGTATCTGGGTACGAGGCGGACATTGAAGCTGCGGATGGAGCTAGCACGAGGGGTTCGTGCAAAGCAGCGTCTCTGCGAGCCGGATCTTCGACACTAGGTAGCAGTCATACCATGGATTGCGTAGTGCAACGCCCCACGAGCACTGGATCAAAGGTCCATGTACCCATCTACCCACCTCACACCCCCTTCTTCGCCCCTGGGTCTCGTGAGCTCTCTCGTCACCACTTCCGCGTCAGCATGGCCCTCATACATACGCGCCGCATCAGAGCTGACAGGCCCAGGTCCACGAGAGTGGCCGCAGCCATTACCCAATCCGACACGGACATCCTGCAAACCCCTCAACTCCAACAAGGCCGCCACCCCATCCGCAAGCCAAAGCGGCGCGCGCGGGACCAGGAGTCTGGCACGCGGCAGGCGGATAACAATGCGCTTCAAGTTGTAGCAGGTAGCAAGGAGGGAGAGCGTGATGGCGTCTTCGCGGCTGCCGCAGACTATGTCCACTGCTTTCACTAAACCACGGCCGTGCGCACCGATGTGGCGGAGGAAGAGGTAGAGTACTTTGCAGGTGTCGAAAGTGTATGTGGGATTGGTGTAGAGGAGATCCAGCGCTTCAGCATGGATCGCTTTGCATGTCCGCAGGATGTTGGTCTTCGTAAGGTCCCGGGGTCCGGTCTTCTCGATGCCGACTCTAGTCGCTATGCGTGAAGAATCTTTATTCAGGGTCGAGATCTCGGTAATGTCGTCTAATCTCGGCAGTATCATGGCGTAGATCTGCAGTCGGAGCTCCGTTGGCAGGTTAAAGAGGTAACTAGCCTGCAGCTTCGGCTGTGCTTCTGTGCGCTGACAAGGCACACGAGACGCTCGGCGCTCCCACCAGTCTTTCGTGTTCATGACGCTGCCGCCACTATACGAGAGCGGCGGGAATATAGCCCGGGATTCAAGCGGGATCCTGACCTGCAAGTGTATACAGCCCATATGATGGAACTGAAACCCCTCAAAGCGGTCCCGGTAGTCGTTTGGTAAGCCCAGAGGGCCCTCAAGAGTTCGCACGCTCCACTCGCGCTGCACGAATTGAGAGCAGGAGATGCATCGGGAACCCTCTTCCAGTGTCTCCAGAGGTGGACGGTCGTAGACGTGTCCGATGGCTGCTAACTGTCGGGCCGTGGCTTCGTTGTCGTCCCAAAAGCCTTGGAAGGTGCGCAGTCGCTCCGGGTAGGTTAGGGATGGTTGACGTGAAGCCGGTGGTGGTAGTCCGGAGTGGGCCATGGGGGGCGAGCGGGTGGATCGTCCTCAGCGAGGTAAGGGCATTATCAGTCTTCTCGAGGTCGCGTGTACGTCCTTTTCTGGTGCTCGTTGCAAACACTCTCGGCGGCCAATGAGGATGCCCTGATGTTACAGCGCTGAGGTCGACCTTCCCATAGAATTGCCTAAGGCATCCCTGCTGCTTCCTCTCGGTCGGTCTCGACATTTCTCTTTCACTTCCCAGTGCAATCCTTTGCGCCAACCGCTCCACCACCGCCACTATGCCGTCCACATACAAGAAAGACAAACCATGGGACACCGACGACATCGACAAATGGAAGGAAGACACTTTCACCCCCGACCAAAATCTAGGCGGCACCTTCAGCGAAGAATCCTCATTCGCAACGCTTTTCCCCAAATATCGCGAGCTCTACCTCAAACAGTCCTGGCCCATGATCACTCGCACGCTCGAAAAGCACGGTGTAGCATGCACGCTCGATTTAGTGGAAGGCAGCATGACCGTCAAGACGACACGAAAAACATACGATCCGGCCGCGATATTGAATGCGCGGGACCTCATCAAGTTGCTTGCGCGGAGCGTGCCGGCGCCGCAAGCGGTGAAGATTATGGAGGATGGCGTAGCATGCGATGTGATCAAGATCCGCGGGTTGGTGAGGAATAAGGATCGCTTCGTGAAGCGGAGGCAGCGCATCCTGGGACCCAACGGCAGCACGCTCAAAGCCCTCGAGCTGCTCACACAGACCTACATCCTCGTCCAAGGCAACACGGTCAGTGTGATGGGCGCATACAAGCCGCTCAAGGAGGTACGAAGGGTGGTGGAGGACTGCATGGCGAATATCCATCCGATCTACCACATCAAGGAACTCATGATCAAGCGCGAATTGGCCAAAGATCCGGCACTGAAGGATGAGAATTGGGATCGCTTCCTGCCGCATTTCAAGAAGCGCAATTTGTCCAAACGGAGAAAGCCGTTTGTGGTGAATGAGAAGAAAGCGGTTGGGAAGAACTACACGCCTTTCCCGCCGCCGCAAGAGAGGAGCAAGGTCGACTTGCAGATTGAGAGCGGAGAGTACTTCCTCAGCAAGGCGGCGAAGGAGAGAGGGGTGCGGGAGAGGAGGGAGGAGAAGATGAAAGACAAGATGGAGGAGCGGAAGAGGAAGCGGGAGGAGGCGTTCGAGGCGCCAAGAGAAGAAGGCGAGGGGATTAAGAAGAAGAAAAAGAAGCGGAAGACTGAGGATGGTGAGGGAGAGGGAAAGAAGCGGAGAAAGGACGTGCAGGCCGATGAGGTAGAGGCTTGAGTGTGGTCGAATCGTGCGAGTTTGATTTGCGTATTTAGCGTCGGCGTCACAGGGTGCCGAATGGCAGTGAAGATAATGCACAAGTGATGCTGTACCCTCATGTAATCTGTGAGACCTTCATAGCGGCCTGAGCTCCCTGAGGGCTGTCCACCCTTGAGTATATTTGCGTCCCGGCTAAACTCCTTCTCCGTCCCCGATCTCGCGTACCTTCCGAAAACAAACACACGTACATATATCGTCTTCATGACTGCGCAAGACGACGATGACATGGTCCCGCGAGCGCCTCCCTCTGCGCTAAAGTTCGATCTCGTCACAAAATGCTCCGTACGTTGCCGTGATCCGCCTGCTGGTGTACCTCGACTCACGATCTCGCAGACAACAAAGGCGCGCGCGGCGACGCTGAACCTCCCACATGGACCGGTTCAGCTACCCATGTTCATGCCTGTGGCGACGCAGGCATCGTTGAAGGGCCTCACGCCGAAGCAGCTCGAAGAGACTAGCTGCCGGTTGTGCTTGAACAACACGTACCATCTGTATGCGGCCGTTCGATCCAGGAATCTCGGCAACACTGACGTCGACCAGAGGTCTCAAGCCCGGGCAGAAGACGCTCGATGCCATTGGCGGAGCGCATAGGTTGCAGTCATGGCCGCACAATATCTTGACTGGTACGGCGGCGTGCGATGAGTCTACGGGAGGAGACGGATGACTGACGGACACCAAACGCAGATAGCGGAGGGTGTGTGAGATCGTCATTCAGATGGCTCCTGTTCCGAGCTGACGTGTCGACAGCTTCCAGATGGTATCACTACTGGAGCTCGCGCAAGTCACAGAGGAAGGCGTTCGCTTTCTGAGTCCACACGACGGCACGCCGATGTACGCTGTCCGTGGATAGGCATCGACTTCTGAAAGGCTAACGACTCGGCAGGCTACTAACACCCGAGCATTCCATCTCGCTGCAGAACTCGATAGGCTCGGACATCATCATGCAGCTAGACGATGTGATAGCGACGACCTCTCCAGCTCACGACCGGATCAAGGAGGCAATGTACCGCTCGGTCCGCTGGCTCGACCGCTGTATCGCCGCACACCGGAAGCCAGAATCGCAAAATCTCTTCTGCATCATCCAAGGCGGACTTGACCTCGACCTCCGCCGAGAGTGCTGCAAGGAGATGGTCGCCCGAGATACGCCCGGCATTGCCATCGGCGGTCTCAGCGGCGGCGAGGCGAAGGCGGAATACTGCAAGGTCATCGATATTTGCACCAACCTACTACCTACTCACAAACCACGCTACGTCATGGGCGTCGGCTACCCGGCAGACATCCTCGTCTCCATCGCCCTGGGCGCGGATATGTTCGACTGCGTATGGCCGACGCGAACCGCACGCTTCGGCAACGCCGTCACGAACAGCGGGACACTGAACCTGAAAAGCGCGGCATATGCCTACGACTTCGGGCCCGTGGACGAAGACTGCAGATGTACTTGCTGCAGACCGCCGTCTGAGGGCGGGCTTGGCATCACGCGAGCGTATATCCATCATACTTCGGCGAAGGAGACGGTGGGCGCGCATTTGCTGAGCATACATAATGTGCACTACCTGCTCGATCTGGTGCGGCGGGCGCGAGAGGCTATCACGCAGCAGCGCTATCCGGCGTTTGTGCGGGCGTACTTTGCTCTGGTGTACGGAGGCGAGACGGAGAAATTCCCGCGATGGGCCGTCGATGCTTTGATGGGTGTCGGTGTCGATCTTTCGACAGACGATTGATCGACGCTGAAAATCGATCAAGGCAGCTGCTGCACGGTCTATGCAACCCGCGAGTCTACTATGAAGTGCGAAGCGCAACCACGGAGTCCACCGGCGGATACTCCAAGGCTACCGACCGCGGAGCCTCATCATCCCCAGCACCTGCGCCTGATATGCAAATTATGTTAGGCGGCGCGTTGCGGTTCGCCCACAATTCAGAGCTTCTTCCCCAGCGTACCCTGCAGTCTTGCTCTGCATCTCCTTGGTCGTACTCAGCGGTATTTTCTCGGTCGTCATCGCTGACACCTGTCTCCTTCGTACTATCTTACGCTGTGCGCGTGCGTCAACCTGGTTATCTGTTTGGTTTTGATGCCTGTTGAGGCGGAGGAGAATGACCCGCCGGTGTACGGGGAACACGGGGAGGACTACGCATTGTATGGACTTGACCGGGATTTGGAGGTGGCTGCTGTGGGAAACTTGCGGTCAAGTGGCGAATCTTGAGTGGGCTTGGCTTGGTAAGAATGAGAGCATATCTGGTTGGCTCAACAGGATGTCATTACTACTCCTCCTTCCAGGAAGCCACGCGCCGGGTCAGCATCCTTCAACAATGGTTTCATGTGACTTTCGGGAGGACCGGTCGTTGCACTCCCAATATCTACTACTCACAAGCAGCAAAATACCACCCTCTCGCCACCCATCATACTACAAACGTCACGACGCCACCGAATACGGGGCCTCATCAGCCGAGTAAGGCGCAGAGGCCGAGGATGGTGCAGGAGAGATTGCGGATCCCGCGAGGTGTCCATTGAGGATTTGTTGGGGAGGCGGAGACTTGGGGGATCTTTGCTGTCGTCATTTTGCCGCTTTCTGAAGTGCTATCGCTGTATATTCGGCGCTCGAGTTGGTGTTGATGATCGCGGAGGGACGTTGCCAGCCAAGATGAGAGTACAGCACAGCCACCTTTTGACGATATCGACGGATACCGGGAAGGAACCTCGTTGACCCATGACCCAAGATGGTTCTAGACCCGGTTGAAAGATACCTCATAATTCCATCGTGAAGATATAGGTACATGTAAGCATCGACGTTGTCACAACAGCTGTGGACTGGTGGAGCCGAGGGGGAGACCGATGGCGTACGCCGGGTAGGGCACCTGCGAGATTGCTTACATGTACTTACTGTACAGCTGTGGAGGATGGTGCACTCGACTCAATCGCATAATGTATCATCGCTGCTACGCTTAAAGGCCGCCGTGGCAAAAGACATCATGCCAGTAGTAGTTGCCTCTCCGCCAGGATCGAGGCGCTTGAGAGTCTGCTACGCGAAAGGATGCCCTCTTGCCGGCCTTAACGCCTGTGTTGTGCGGTCGTGAGGACAGCCTGGTATACCTCAGGCCATGCTGCCCACTTAGATCGAGGACAAAGTAGTTCGGTAGAGGTCGTAGAGGAGGAGAGGGTGACGAGCGGTCGAGGAGTCTTGGCGCTCGCTTAGCTTATCGTTATCGCGCCGCAGGGATCTTTAGCAACATTGAAGTCTCGAACTTTTCAAGCCGACTTCGACTTCCACCGCACAACGACACCACCCTCGCCTGCAACTGCGCCACCGAAAAGATGAAGACGACGTGGAAGGAGATCGCGCCGGTGCCGACCTCGCAGGAATTCCTCGACATCGTCCTCTCGCGCACCCAACGCCGCCTGCCCACGCAGATCCGCGCGGGCTTCAAGATCCACCGCATCCGAGCCTTCTACATCCGCAAAGTCAAGTACACCGCCGAGACCTTCTCCGAGAAGTTGTCGGCCATATTGGACGGCTTCCCGCGGTTAGCGGACATCCACCCTTTCCACAAAGACCTGCTCAACACCCTCTACGATGCGGATCATTTCCGGATCGCGCTGGGCCAGCTGAACACGGCGAAAGGCCTGATTGAGACGGTGTCACGGGACTACATCCGGTTGTTGAAGTATGGGCAGTCGCTGTTTCAATGCAAGCAGCTGAAGAGGGCGGCACTGGGTCGCATGGCCACCATCTGCAAGCGTCTGAGGGACCCGCTCGTGTACCTTGAGCAAGTACGGCAGCATTTGGGCCGTCTGCCCGCCGTCGACCCGAATACGCGCACTCTCCTCATCTGCGGCTACCCCAATGTCGGCAAGTCGTCCTTTCTCAGGAACATCAGCCGCGCGGACGTCGATGTGCAACCGTACGCCTTCACCACCAAGTCGCTGTTCGTGGGCCACTTCGACTACAAGATGCTGCGCTTCCAAGCAATCGATACACCGGGTATCCTTGACCACCCGCTGGAAGAGATGAACACGATCGAGATGCAGTCGATCACGGCTATTGCACATTTGAGGAGTGCCATCCTATACTTCATGGACTTGAGTGAGCAGTGCGGATACAGCGTGTCGGCGCAGATGGCGCTCTTCAAGAGCATCAAGCCGCTCTTCGCGAACAAGCTGGTCTTCATCGTGATCAACAAGATCGATGTGATGAGGCCGGAGGACTTGGATGCCGATACGCAAGCTGAGCTGCAGGAGTTGCTGAAGAGCGGAAATGTGGAGATGCTGCAACTGTCGTGTACCACCACGGAAGGTCTGATGAACGTACGGAACGCGGCATGCGATAGGCTGCTGGCAGAGCGAAATGCGCAGAAGCTGAAGGCGGGCACGAACGCTTCTGGCGACGTGACGGGACGCTTGGGTGATGTACTCCGGCGCATCCACGTCGCTCAGCCGCTGGGCGGTATCGTGCGTGAGCCGTTCATCCCAGAAGCTGCCCTCAACAAGATGAGGTTCGACAAAGACGACCCCAACCGGCCAAAGCTCATGCGCGACATCGAAGACGAGAACGGGGGTCCGGGTGTCTTCAACGTCAACCTCAAAGAGAACTACTTGCTCGAAGACGACTCCTGGAAAGAAGACAAGATCCCCGAAACCTTCAACGGCCGCAACGTCTACGACTTCATCGACCCGGACATCGAAGCCAAGCTCGCCGCCCTCGAGGCCGAAGAAGAAAAACTGGACGGTGAAGGCTACTACGAAGAAGCCGAGGAGCTCGCCGATGCGGCCGAGGAGGACATCCGGTACAAAGCCGAGCTCATCCGCGAGAAGCGGCAACTCATCCGCAACGAGAACAAGATGCGCAAGTCGCTCAAGAACCGCGCCGTGATCCCCCGCTCCAAGAAGGCCATCAGTCTGAATAAGATGGAGGCCGGGCTCCAGAACGCCGGGTACGACACCACCGCCATCACCGCCCGCGCGCGCTCGCTCAGCCGGCAATCACGCGGTCGCACTCGCGCTGGCACGGAGGAAGACGGTGATGCTGGCGAGGATGCGATGGACGTCGATGCCACGCCCGCGGAGCGTCTGCGCCGGAGTGTCAGCACCGCGCGACAGAGGAGCCAGAGCACGAATCGCCGCGACGACGGCGTGACGGATGGGTCGGCGCGGACGAAGGCGGAGCGGCTGGCGAAGCTGGGGCAGAAGAAGATGAATCGGATGGCGAGGCAGGGGGAGGCGGATCGGCATCAGACGGCTAGTATTCCCAAGTGGTTGGTGGCGGGGAAGCGGGGGATGGGGAGTACGAGGAGTAGGTAGGTGGGGTACATGGTTGGGAGCGGCGTTTGGCGGTCTTGCGATGGGTAGCCCGACAAGCATGTATCGGGAGTATGCTTTCACGGACGTGATCTGATGGAGGGGACAGTTGATAGCCAGGAGGCTGATAGAACGCTCCGAGCGCCCACGCCGAAGTTGCCCGCCTTCACGCTGAGATGAGTAGAGGTGGGTAGTCATCCAAAGCAGCATCCAGCACATCCAAAGTACCTCAATCACAACCCAAAACACATCATCCAACCCCCACCCCCCCTTCTCCCCACCCCCACCCCCAGCCCCTCTACTCATCCCCCCCGACCTCCGACTCCCTCACCATATCCACCCACCCCCCGCCCGCAAAGCCACACGCACTCTCCCCCATATCCACGAACCCGAAACCCTCATAATAGGGCACCAACGCCCGGTGCGCAATCAACGCCGCCCGGTCCGCGATGGAATGGCTCTCGATGCGCTGGAGGTAGGCCAGGAGTAAGGTGCGGCCGAGCCCGCGGCGTTGATACTGCGGGAGGATGGCGAGGGAGTGGATGAGGAGGGTGCGGCCGGTTTGTTGGTGGCCTTGTGGTACGGTGGAGGGTTCTTCGCTGTTGGTGTTGTTGGTGTTGGTATCTAACGACGATGATGTTGGGTGGGAAGGGACGGGGACAGCCATATCCCCATCCGTGACCCGCGAGTTGGTCGTTTTGGTCGCGATGATGTGGCCCAGGAGGACGGATTTGCGGGCGGGAGCGCCGCTGTAGACGGGGGAGGCCGTCGCGGCGGTCGGGACGGTGGAGTCGGTGAGGGAGGTGAAGATGCCGAGGGAGAGGTCGCTGCAGTGGCGGAGGCGGTAGTGGAACTATTTCCCGGGCGGGGTTTCAGCATGATGGAAGAGGAATGTGCAGGGTGGCTTTGTTGCAAGGGCGGTTGTGGGGGTTTGGGAAACTGGGGTGGGGGTTTGAAGTTGAGGTGGTACAAGGGGGGAGTTTTTGATGTTGTTGATGCCCAATGTCCAAGGGTGCACGGCATGTCCGCGCCAATCCCTGTGTATCAGTGTAGATGGGGTCTGCTCGTTCGCTTTCTGGTATTTCACGTGCATATTCCGTCTTTCAGGTGCAGGGGGCGAAACACGGAGCTACCAGATCGACGGTGAGGAAAGCCGCCAACGCATACCGCAGGCAGTAGTGGCGTGATACAACCCCGTGTCAAGTCAATGCAACGAGTGGCTTGCGTCACAAAAGGGTGGATGAAGCATGAAAAGGAATGGAAAACGACGATAAAGCACGAGCACGAGCACAAGAGGGGGGGACGAAGGACGCACGTACCTTTTCCCTCGTGCACCGCTCCTCGGGCGGGAAGGCGGCCTCTTCCAGTAGGAGGCAGCTCTCGATGTCGGACAAGCTGAGGGTTTGGGTGTAGGGGTGGATTTCGTCGCGCTTGCTGTTGGTGTTGGTGTTGTTGTTGTTGTTGTTGCGTCTCGCGAGACTCCGGAAGAGGTTGGTCTCGTCGTCGGCGTCCATGGTGAAGGAGGAGGAGGAGGAGGCGGGGCGGTTGTCTTCTTCGACTTCCTCCGGGGACTTGGTGAGTTGGGGCATGCCTTGGAGGGTGTCCTCTTTGAGGGCTGCGAGGTCGCGGGGCATGCTGGCGGGAGAATGGACAGAGGATGGAGGGGACGTGGTTGTTGTCGAAGTGGCTGGCACCAATCACTTTCCTGTGCTGGTGCTGTTTGGTGGGGCCCTGCGAGCCGTTTCTTGTGCTCCCGGAATCCCCAGAGCGGTGGATCGTTGCTCAAGTCGTGTACATGTACACAGCGAGCTCGTGGGGGGGAGGTTCAGAGCAGTGCCTTCCGAATCCGGTAGATGTCGATAGCAGTAGCCTTGGGGAGTGATACTGAGACGCAAACGCCGCGGAGGACAGTGC
This sequence comes from Friedmanniomyces simplex, assembly GCA_005059865.1. NCBI lineage: Eukaryota > Fungi > Ascomycota > Dothideomycetes > Mycosphaerellales > Teratosphaeriaceae > Friedmanniomyces > Friedmanniomyces simplex. The sequence continues at coordinate 85,801 of NAJQ01000021.1, forward strand.
AGAGGTGGAGCTTGGGGAAAATCGACGGTGACGTCTTGCGAGCACGACCATGTCACAACGTGTTAGGCGGCATGCGAGGCGAGACGACCCTGCGGCTGCAAAGGACGAGCAGTAGCGGGGCATTAGCGTGTTGGGCGACAGTTGATTGTGCCAACGGTGCAGTACTGCTACTGTCTCTCGGACAAATACTCCAGAAGCCTATCCCTATAGCCTGTTGATGTTGGCGGTACCTGTCGGATATGTAGGTCATCGTCCTGTCCCGCCCCGCCCACTCCGCCGCCAGCTCACGGGACGGTTCGGGACGGTGGGGAGCGGGGTGGCGGAACGGCGAGCTTCGCAGGTGAGGTGGCGTCGATGTGAAATGGGGCTAGACTCGGCCGGGCTCTCTTCTCGCGGTGGGTATCCGTCTTGCAGAGGCAGGAGCCAGGTAGCTGGGAAGGGAAGGGGCGACGCATGAGCAGCGCATCAGACGAGGGCAATCCGCTTCTCAGCATCCCGCACCCCAGACCGCCTCTCTCTTATTGCGACGGGAAGGGAAGGGAAGGGAAGGCGGTTGGTGGTGGCACTTCACAGGAGAACAAAGATATTGAGTCTCACTTCCGGTTGTCGCAGCCACGGAGTAGTCGCGCCATCATCCATCCCTCCATCCACGTCCTAAACAGACTTGCTGCCTTACCCTCACCTCCACTTCCTAAACAGACCTGCTGCCTTGCCATCACCTCCGACTCCACCCCCCCCACCCTT
>NAJQ01000021.1:86564-105351 GCA_005059865.1 Friedmanniomyces simplex
CCCATCGACGCGGATGCACAAAGCGGCATTAGTCATGAGGTGACGGTAACCTTCACTTGCCCTCCATCTGCTTCCAGAAGTAGAACCCACCGAGATCATCCGTGGCGTCGCCGTTTGTGTCGCCCAGCCAAGCAGAGCAGTACACTCACACACTCACACACTCACCCTCACCCTCACCCTCACGACCCCAGAGCAGCGTTGCACCCCCCCGCCCCGCCCCTCCCGACATTCCATCACCAGCGAGTCAGTCTCCACCATCAACTTCTCCTTCGGGCGACGTGCATATCAAGCTCGACACCCGCACGCAAGGAACGCAAACACTCGCACCAATCCACGTCCAACCAGACCCCGACGACACCGGGCAACATGTGAGTAGTATCACCTGGCCCCTGGGCAGTTGGGGAGAGAGCGGGTCGTCACCGGCCGACCGGCCTCGCCGACGACACTTGTGATGGGTCTCACTGTCAGACCATGCCTGTGTTACAGAAGGGACGGAAGGAAAAGGAAAGGAAAGGAAAGGCACGGCACGGCAAGGCAACGGGCAACGGCACTGACATTTTCGTCTCTCCCGGGACGCTCTTCTAGGCCGCGCATAACTATCTCCATCATCGCCCCCAACCATGCCCTCGACCAGGAGCTCATCACCCTCGACCTCCCCCCCGGCCTGTCCGTAGGCGACCTCAAGGGCTTCGTCCACGCCGAGACCCACCTCCCGCAAGCCGCCCAGCAGTTCTACCTCAACAACACCCCCATCGCCGGCGACGACAAGACGCTGGAGGAGGCCGGGATTAAAGACGGGGATATGCTGGCGATGCTCATGCGCCAGTCCGAGCCACAGAACAGCATGGGTGCGCAACGGAGACAGCAGCAGCGGAGACCCGCGGGACAGGGCAGTCACGAGATCGAGACGACGCGGCTGAGTATCCTGGGCAACCCACAAGCGATGGCGCAGGTGCGGGAGCAGCGACCCGCACTGGCCGAGGCCATCAACGACAGCGGTCGGTTCAGGGAGGTGTGGGAGAATATGATGCGGGAGGATCAGGACCGCGAGCAAGAGCGGCAGGAGCAGATGGCTCTGCTCAACGAGGACCCCTTCAACGTCGAGGCCCAGCGCAAGATCGAGGAGATGATCCGGCAGGAGTCCGTGCAGGAGAATTTGCAGTTCGCCTACGAGCACAATCCGGAAGGTACGTTGAAAGAACCCTCCATCACGTGACAACACCCTCACCATCCTCCTCCTGTCTCCCCCACTAACACCACGCACCCCCTCCAGTCTTCGGCCGCGTGACCATGCTCTACATCCCCGTGGAAGTGAACCGCCGCCCCGTCAAAGCCTTCGTCGACTCCGGCGCCCAAACAACCATCATGTCCCCCTCCTGCGCCGAAACCTGCGGCATCATGCGCCTGATCGACAAACGCTACTCGGGCGTGGCCAAGGGCGTCGGCACGGCCCAGATCCTGGGCCGGGTCCACGCGGCCGATATCCGCATCGGGACATCCACCATGTCGTGCTCCTTCACCGTCATGGAGGGCAAGGACGTGGATTTGTTGCTGGGACTGGATATGCTAAAGAGATTCCAGGCGGTTATTGATCTGAGGAGCGGGAAGTTGGTTTTTGGGGATGGGAACGAGGTGGTGTTTTTGGGGGAGGCAGATATCCCCAAGGGGTTCGAGGAGGCCATGTTGAATGAGCCGACCGTGTCGGGGCCGAATGGGACGGAGATTGGGGCGCAGTCTGGTACTGTGCGGCAGGCTGGGGCGTCGTCGGGGTCGGGGTCGGGGTCAGGGGCGCCGGCACAGGGACAGGCGGCGGCGGGCACGACGAATGGCTCTTCTTCTTCTTCTTCTTCTTTCCGAGGTCAAGGAAAATCCTTAGGCCCTTCCTCCTCGAGCGGCGGCAAAACGGCGAACGGGCCCGTTTATGCTCCGACTCCTGCTGCTGCTGCTCAATCGGCATCACCACCTGCTGCATCGGCGGCACCAGCTGCATCGGCTCCAGCAGCAGCGAGTAACAGCAACAGCAACAACAGCAGTAATACCACTGCTACTCCTTCAAAGGAAGCCATCGACCAGCTCGTCAGCCTAGGTTTCGCGCGGAGCCAGGCGATCGCCGCGCTCGAGGCGTGTGGGGGGAATGTCGAGTACGCTGCTGGACTGTTATTTCAGAGCTGAAATCCTTACTCTCTCTGTTCTATAGCTTTGGGGGGGGGGAGCTGGGGGGCAGGCATGCATGTTACTCTGATGTGCCCGGATGATACTTCATGATAGAGACGTTGCTGCTGCTGGGTTCCAGCGAGAGGTGCATTACTGGTGGTACCCGTGGCCGCGGCTTCGGATGGCTGGCGGGCTGAAGGAGGCGCTGGCAGTTGGCAGGCAGGCCTGGGTACAGCTGCGTCATAGCGGCGGCGAGGAGACTGCTTGCTTCCATTGCTTGCTTGCATGTGCTGATGAAGCCCCTTACCCTTTTAACGTAGCTATAGTTTTACCAATCACCAAGGATCTGATACCACGTACCACGTACCACGTACCTCGCAGACTGAGCGCGCCCTGTTCCATCAAACGTTGTCGGACTTCCCCTTCATTCCTCCCTCCCTCCCATGCCTGGACCTAGCCTCATTGTGCTCGGTACGGGATCTGAGGAACTGTTGTCATATATACATGTGGACTACAAGTATCGTAGGATGGATGGGCGGATACCTCACCTCAACGACAAGTGTATACTGATCGATACCTGCCCCTCTACCCTCTTTCCTCCAAGTCAATCGGGACCGCGACCGCATGCAAGACAAGAGCGCTCATATCAATGAGTTCGACCCGACGACGTCGTTTGGAGGGAAAAAACATGAAGCCGTCGGCTGGAGGAGATATATAATTCCCAGTCACACCTACCTACCTACCTTACTACCAACAAACCAAGCAGGGACCCGCGGGGGTCCCAACTCCTCCTGTCGGCGTTAAAGAGCTGGTTGGTTGGTCGGTTGATCGAAGCGGAGTGGGAGGACAGGACAGGGCAGGACAGGAGGGCGGAGGTGGGGCCGTGTGTATCTCTGTGAGCCAGCCCCCTGGAGGAAGAGGCAAGCCCAGGGCAGGTAAGCAGTATTAGTGAGTGAGAGCCGGACGCCGAGCTTTTTTCGTCGCGGGTACATTGTACCTACCTACATGTAGATGGTAGGACTGCAAGCAGTGCGTGACCCCGATGTCTGTAACGTGGAGGCATAGTGAACAACAGGTAGTTGCGAGGAAACTGATAGCGAGGACTGGTAATTTGGTGAGAAGTAAGAATGAGACGGACGGGTCTGACTGGCTGATTGAGGTATTCTTGAACTGAGACCGCGTTTGGCGTCGGAAATGATCCCAGAACGCCGAGTCATCCCAGAGTAGCATAGCAGACCGCAACACCTTTCCAACCCCAAACAAAACCCGGATCGCTGGGCCCGAAAACCAGGGCCATCTCCAACCCTCCCCCCATTTCCCCATCTCACCATCCTCCTCCCCCTCACTCACTCACCCACTCACTCACTCACTCCTCCTCCTCAAGCACAACCCTCCTAGTCATACACTCCACCACCTTCCCATAAAACTTGACCGCATGACTGCGCGGGAAACAAATATCCTCCGCCAGGTAATCGGGCAGTAGGTCCAATAACCCTTCGTCCCGGCTGGGATCCAACAGGGGCTCGTAGGAGAATTCCGGGTCCTCGTAGGACGGGAGGTTGGAGGGAGTTTTGGGGTTCGTGGCGGTCGAGGCCGGGGAGGCGGCGATGGAGAGGTGGAAGTGGAGGGCTGGTGAACACAAAGGTTAGTAAAGTGGGGGGGATCAAGGGGTTGATGGGGGCATGGGGGATTGTGGGTGTACGTACTCCCGTTTCGACCAGTCTGGATACAATCATACTCGTCCTCGCCCTCGGCATTCCGCTTCACGCCCCGGATGATGAGGCCCGTGAGGTCCGAGTACAGATTCTCCTTCATCTTGGCCTCCTTCTGCGCATCGGTGACATTGCTGGCGTTGCCGTTGACGCTGCGGTTGAGGGCGGTTTGGGAGGAGGGGGCTTTGCTGCTCTCCTGCGTGGTGATGCTGTTGGAGACTTGTTGTCGCGCGGCGACGAGTTTCGCTTCGAGAGACTTGGCTTCGTTCTGCGACGTTTGGAGTTTCTCTTTCAGCGTGGCGGAGTCGGCGGTGAGTTTCTCGTTGGTGGTGGTTAGGGTCGTTATTTGCTTTTGCAGGCCCGTCGTCTCGGAGCTGTTGGATGTCGTGGACTTGCGCAGCTCCGCGATCTCCTTCTTGAGCGCCGCGATGAGTGCGTTAGCGTCCTTGGCCTTCTCGTCGGTTGCGCGCTTGAGCGTCTCGAAATTCGTGTCGGCGTTGTTCTTCCCTGTCTCCTGCAAATTCTGGTACTTCAAATGCAGATTATCGTACTTCTTTGTCAAGTCGTTCAACTTGCGCCTGGTCTCCGGATCACCACCTCTTCGTTCTCGCTCCGTACCGCTCACGCTCCCACTTCGCTCCCGGGGTGGTGGAAACACAGGCTGTGCCGAGACCGACCGTCCGCTCGGTCGTGGATGTAAGGGCTGTACCGGCTGCACTGACGTCGCTCGCGCTCTCTGAGCGAATCGCTGAATCTGCTGACGCGCTGGCTCTTGCGTGACATCCATATCATCCACATCCATCTCGATCGACTGCTCAATATCCGCCGGGTCCTGCTGCGTCTCGGGGATCACTCCCAAAGTCTCCGCCGCTTTCGCTCTCGGTTTTCGTGCGGGCGCCGTCTTTGCGCGCTTCACTCTGGGCTTCCCACCCGCATCCTCCTCATCCATGTCCTCGGCGTCGCTCGGGAGGTTGGTGCGATCTTTCAGTGCTTGACGCGGTTGCTTCGCAGCAGGTTTGCGCTTCGTCGCTGTCTTCGCGGGCATTGCTTTCTGTGTCGCTGGCTTTGACTTGGCAGCCTTGCGAGTGCCTAAGCGAGTGAGCGTTAGTATGGTATGCGATGTGTGCGCATGGTGGAAAGAGGTGCGATTTACCGTTGGCTGTCGCAGTTGCCAGGTCGTCTTCGCTGTCGGAGGCGCCTGCGTTCAGGAGCGAGTTTTGCGCGGCCATGGCGGTGTCAATGTTTCCTAACAATGGTGGTTATACTGCGCTTTCGCGATGCCGTATTATGAATGCGCCGTGAGAGTGCGGGTGATATGCGATAGAGCGCGTGTTGTTCGCGAAGTGGCTTTGTTTACGTCTTGAAGCGGGCTCGCGAGCGGTTGGTCCGAGCGTCTCGCCTCTCCAACTCCATCCGCGCCTGCTTCCGAGCAGCGACAAGCTGGACTGCGAAGACGGCACATGTAGTCTAAGGTGAGGCGGGCAAGGTAGAAATACGTAAGGTACACCAGACTTGCGGCGACGGTGTACCGCTCGACCTCGACCTCACGGACGCCGTCTACCCCAGCGGCGCCAAAGACTCGTACCGCCTCAATGTCCGCGTCTACCAGACCACGTACATATGACTGACTTGACCCAACCACTACTGCTTCCTATCAGTATCCAACGACCCCTTCTCCGCCTTCTGCCCGCTCTCCCTCCATCGCCTTCGTTCCCGCTTCTCAAGACTAGGCGTGATCCCCGCCAGGGAACTCTTCAGGCATGTACAACGACCCTCTGCGAGCGTCAACTTCAGTCCCGCTCCGGAGAGATATATTCCACGTCTTAGGTTCTGTTGGATGCAAGCCCAACAATGCCGCAACAAACAATACCCAGCAGTAGACTGCGCTCGGCCACATGCATGCCTGCCGGGACACAATACGGGCTTGCGGGCGTGAGAGAAGATGCTGGACTGACTGCATGTGGGTTCCAGGGGTGATTTGGGCGACGTTGAAAAGGCGCGTGGGTGAAGTATCGCATCAAGGCTGACGCGCCCAAAATTCATGCCCCCTCAGTATGCTCGCCTACTCAAACATGTCATCGAATGGGCCCACTCTCTCGCGGCCTCAGCGCTCGCGCTCGTGACTCCGTAGAACGCCAACCATGCCGTCCACCCCAAACGCGTAAACACCATCTCATCATCACCCCTCCACCTAATTCGCCAGAATAGTCTTCACCATATCTGTCCCACAATTAGCACAATCCCCATCCTCAACGTACCAACCCTCCGCCTCAATTACAGCCACTCACCCATATAGTTCAACTCCCCACTACTAGTATCCACCGCCTTCAACAGCTCATCCACCTCCTCATCACTCATCTTCTCCCCCAGATTGGTGAGGATATACCGGAACTGCCCCACGCCGATGAAGCCCGTGAGATCCTTATCGAACACCTGGAACCCGCGGCAGTACTCCTCCGGCTCGCCCGGGTCGCGAAAACCGCCGGGCCGGTTGAGGATCTTCTGGAAGGCGTCGAAGTCGACTGTTGAGCGTCACGGAAGAACCACGCGTCAGCACTGTGTCATCCTTTTGTCTCTCGCTATTCATCGTGGGGGGTGCTCCGTCGCTCTCATAGGCTGGGTGAGTATGGTATGTGAAGTGAAGTGAAGTGAAGTGAAGTGGAAGAAAAACGTACAGTCCGCCCCCCTCACCCCGCCCTTCAACTCCCCAATCTCCGCCAACGTCGGGTTCTGCCCGCAGGCCCGGAGCAAGTCGCCCAGGCTGTCGAGGTCGACGCGCCCGGTGCCGCGCTTGTCGAAGAGGGAGAAGGCTTCCTTGAAGTTGGTGCTTTGCGCCTGGTCCGCCATGGGTGGCTTCGTGTTAGCTGCTTGCCTGTGTGCGGTGGGACTTCTTTTTCAAGGCGGTTGTGTTGCTGGTGTGGGCAGTGCGCGCGTGTGGGGGTTATGCAGTGATGGTAGAGCGGTGCGTGGCTATTCGTATGTGTGTGTTGTGCTTGCGGGCGGGCGATCTGGTTGTTGACTTTGCGTCGCGTGCGTTTCGCGGGCTGTTTTTCTAGGGCGGGAAAGAGCCGGGATGCAGGGTCTTTGCGCGTGGGAAGGGGCGGAACTCACCATCTCGTCTTTGCGACTGTGATTTCTTGTGGATGACTATGGTAGAATGAGATGAGGTAGGAGACAACGCAATTGTCGCGACGCAAGGGATTTCTGCTGCTGCACGGCACTGCAGGTGTGGTGAGACGCGAGATCGGCGCTGGGATGCGCTGTGGTCAAGGCGCGGCCGCTGTATCGCCATGACAACCAGCATGACTGACTCGGGCCTTTTGCTTGACATCGATACATGAACAGATACCAAACAACAAGGGTTTAATGTCGAGCGTGAGCAGCGGAACATTATCTAAACAGCCACGTGGTTCTCTCGGGCTAACCAACCGCTCCCACTCCTGCCTGCGAGTCTAGCAGGTGTTTGGGCATCGCTTTAGGGTAGTTGTTACACACTATCTTGTGCAGTCGTCTACAGTCTCTCCCTAGGACTACGCTGTAGTAAGCCTACTTCGCCTTTTTACGGGCGCTGCTGTCGGTTCGGTGTCGCGGAGATCGACGCAGTCTACACACCAGACGTGCTACGGTGGTGTTAGGATAGGTAGGATTGTCGCAATCGGGAACAAGTGCTGCCTTTCAAGGCTTCCCCCTAGCCATCACCAGCCCTGAACCCCACTCAATATCCACCATATTCTGTTCATCTCTGAACCACTCCGAGCCCTTTGCGGCTTCATCAAACAAGTCGTCGATGACATCGCCCTCCCCTCCTACACTCGTGGCCTGCCGCTCGGGGTTCTTCTTCTGCCACTCGTGAAATTGCTAAACGTCCGCAGATACCCCTTCATCTCTCCAACCGTCAGACTCCGCTCCATGAAAAGCGTACCATCACCGGTATTCCTCCCTTTCGTATCAGGTTCGTACTCAATCCGTTGAACATCCTCCCAGTCAGCAGCAGGCGGCTGTATCACACGCAGCTTATCCTGCACGTAGCTCCGCCCGGGCATGGACCAGTAGCTCCCCAGCTTCCCCGGCCGCGAATCATACAGATACCGCTGCATGATCTGCGAAGCTCCTGGAAAATTGACAAAGACTGGGTCTTTGTAGCCCCAGAACGCCACCGTGCCTTCCGGCCGAACGAGCCGTTTCATCTCCGGCCAGAGTCTGGCGTAGTCGAACCAATGCGCGGCTTGGCCCGCTACGACCATGTCTACTTCACCTTCACGCAGTGATGGCGTGTTCTCGGCGCTGCCTTCACGAAGACCGACGTTGCCGTACTGCTTCTCGGCCTCGATGCTGGCGCGGGCCTGCTTGATCATGCCGGCTGAAGGGTCAGTCCCGACAACGCTGTCAAAGTGCGCGCTCATCTCGCGCGTTACGATGCCCGTCCCGCAGCCTAGGTCCAGACATAGTCGCTTGGGGCCGCGATGGAAAGCGAGCACCGCCTCGTAGAGAAAGCTGGGATAAGACGGGCGGAAGGTTGCGTATGAGGCAGCGGAGAAGGTTGACTTACTGCAGGCGTCTGAGTTAGGTTGGATTATGGTATACTGCGCGGGGAAACCACGTACCTACGCAAATGTCGCCATATTTGCCTACCCAAGCACTTCTTGCTCGAAGGATGCGATGACCGCTGGTCTCAGGCGGCGGGAACAAGCCCGTATCAATGATCACTGCCAGGCCATCCTTATACCTTGTTTACTTTGATGGGCTCCACATGGCACTCTCCCTGGCCTTCCACTATGATGACAGGGCGGTTTTGTCGTTGTCGGGACGAAACTGTGAAGTTCACAATGGAAGGATGATTATGGTGGCCTCAGGCATTCAGAAACCGGCAGTGTCGGAGACGACGACTGCACCACGTTACCACTCGTATGCCGGCTTATGTGCCAGGAGGTATTGGGGAGAGTCCAGTGCTGTACCACCGCAGCAACTTGAGCCCCAACCGGACAGAACGAGTGCCACTACCCTAGTCATCATCCGTCAGAGCCGTCAACATGGCGATGTCCAGCGAGCCCAAGTACATCCTCTCCGCCGGTCTAGGCCGCTTCGCCTCCCAGGACGCCAACGCCGCCAAACACTTCGGCCCCCAAGCGAGCGAGAAGACGCGCGAGCTCCTCGCGACTAGCATCGCGAAAGCCCACGACGCAGGCTTCGAGGTCATTGGCGAGGACGTGAACCCGAGCGATCCGGACGACACGATCAAACGCTTCGCCGCGCAGCTCGAAAGCCGGAAGTGGGTGGCGGTGAATGTGGGTTATGGCGTACGGGGGAACAAGGAGCATACGGAGCTGTTTGAGAGGGTGTTGGAGGCGTGCCGGACTGTGAGGCCGGAGGCGAAGATTATCTTCAGTAACGGACCGGACGAAGTCATGGCGGCGATTAAGCGGAATTTTCCTGAGGATTTCCAATAGATAAGGATTGGGCGGGAGCCATTGTCTGCTTTAGTGCTCATCTCCAATGCATGCTGTAATCTGATCCGGCCGGTGTCGTTATGCATTGCCGCATCGGGGCGCTTGACGCTCGGGAGATTATGAACCATCATCCCGCAGGCACTCAGATCTCCCTGGAGTATCGGGCAGTCCATATCGCAGCCTCCGCCTGATGCTGTACAGGCGAGAGAGCTAGCAGGCTGGGTTTCTACCAAGTCTTACACCCCGTGTGTCTCAACGTCGTGGGTACGTTGTTGCTGACCTAGCTGACAACATATGAGCTCCACGCTTCGACGATGGGATGGAGATCATCGTGACGTTCGCCACCATCTCCGCGGTGGGGAATCAACCTGGTACACGATTGAGCGTTACAGCAGCTCAAGGCCGCTTTTACGGGGCGGGGACGTCGACGATATCCGCGATATACATGATCAGGTCTATGAGGCATCTCCATGATGAGGCTCGTTCTTGGCTCGCATTGACACAGTGCTGCAGCATCGCAACACTCTTGAAGTCGGAGAAGCCGGCGTATCGACATGGAGACTTGAAAGCAAAGACACTAAATTCAGCTCTACACACATACGGAAATTTGGGTATCCCGCGCGGAAAAAGTCGCTTTATGCCCCGGTACCCTTCTCCATCAACCCTCCCGATCCGGCTTCACACCGCGGAGACGACGACCCCTACGGCCCAAAGCCCTTCACTATCGGATCCGGAACCACGTCGCGCGTCGAAGCAAGCGACTGCGCCAACTTCTCCCGCCCAGCGACCACCATGTCCTTGGCCTCCTGTACCACGGGACCAGCAGCCAACCCCACAAAGCGTAAAGGCTCCTTCGCAGCCTTTACGACGTCCTCGCCATCCTTCTTAATCCCATCCACGAGCTGGTCGAGCGGGGCGACAGAGGGGAGGCCGACGGGACCGACGTTAGCCGCCGGATCGTAGACGGTGGCGGGGACATCGCGGGGTGGGATGACCGGGCCTATGCCGAGAGGGTAAGAAAACTCGTCTCTGGGGTCACAGTGGACGCCCGGTACAGTGCCGGCGCAGAGACGGGAGCAGGGCATCGCGTGGCACGAGACGTGGGGCGGCATGAGGTCGAATCCGGCGGGAACGACGTAATTCGCCGAGTCGTGGACGGGAGCGGGGTCGTCTGCACGCGAGACCACCGGGCCTACGCCGAGAGGGTAGGCAAACACGTTGGCGGGGTCGCAGTTCACGCCGGGTACTGTGCCGACGCAGGCATGGGAGCAGGACGTCGCCTCGCACGAGACGTGGGGCGGCATGGTGACGGGTCCAACGGGGGCGGGGTCGTCACCGCGCTCGATGACCGGGCCTACGTTGAGAGGGTCGGGAAACTCGTCGCTGGTGTCGCAGTTCACGCCCGGCACTGTGCCGGCACAGAGACGAGAGCAGGGCATCGCTTCGCACGAGACGTGGGGCGGGACGCCGACGGGTCCGATGGGAGCGGATTTGAGCCCGAGACCCTGCGCCTCACGGGTGACCACCGGCTCGCGGCCGATGAAGTTGAGGAAGTTGGCGTCCTGGGGCGGGGCGGTGGTGTCGTCGGCGGGCATGGTGACGGCGGGGAGAGGCGGCTCGGGCTTGACTCGGCCGCAGATGGGCTCGACGTACCTGATTCATGTGGTCAGCAAGGCATCGCAATATGCACTGGTCCATTGTGCAGGACGTTTCTGGGGACACCAGATAGCCCTCGGGCCGCTGTAGTCGGCGCCGTGGTAATAACATAGTTCCCCGGAGACGATAGATCAGGCAGGGTAGGGTAGGATGAGAGTAAGCACTCACCCATCATGCGCCTCCACGTGCCAAGCATTGCACACCTTCCCCTCCTCCACCAACTTCACGGACCTCAGCTCCAAAACCTGATTGTCGGTCGTCGAGCCATCCGCATCGGCCACCCACTTGCGGCAGGAAGGCGAGAAAACACCCGTCGCGGCATCCTCGGTCACGCGCCACGTCCGGCACTCCCTTTTGCCCGCGGGCAAGATCTCGGTGGAGACGACGGTGATGGGCACCGAGGTATCCGTGTCGTCGCGGCGGACAAAGGGGCTCCCGGCGACGAGGGCGAGGGGCAGAGCGGGGAACGAGCCGGGGGAGACGCCGGCGAACGCCTGCGAGGCGGCGAGCAGCGGGGCAAGGGCGGCGGCGGGGGAGACGGCGGGGAGGGTCTCCGTGGTATCGCCCTTCATGAGGGCGGGGAGATCGGTACCTTCGCGCGGGGCGACGGGGAGGGCGAGGGAGAGTGTGGCCATGGCGGCCAGGATGGAGGTGGTGAACATTATTTTCGAACGAATTGGTCAGATCTCGAGAACGCAGACTTTCTGTGAAGGGAGTGATAGATTTCTCCAGCGGGCGGGAGGGCATAATTTATAGACTCGCGAGAGATAGAAATCCTGCGCTTACCCTGCTATAGACTTTCTCACATCTACATCTTACCCTCATGACTAACATCCTTCTCCACCTCCTCCCTCAACCATTTTGCCTCACTCTCCATTTCCTCCTTGGTCCTCGCCTTCCTCTCCCCGTCCTTAGCCCACTGCCCCATTTTCCGCTCCCCAGAACTACCGCTTTCGGCCTCTCTCTGATGCCCGCCTACATCACCTTCCTCACCCTCTAGCCACTCGTGCACTTTATCGTCTCCACCTGGGTCCCCTATGGTTCGGGGAATCACGTGGCAGTGGACATGCGGTACACTCTGCCCCGCTGCCACGCCATCCTGCACCGCGATGTTGAAAGCATCGGCTTTGTACAGGCGCCTAAGGGTTTGTTGGACCCTGGTCACGGTCAGGAAGAGATCGGTGACCTCGTCCTTGGTCAGGTCGGCGAGTGCCGGTTTGATGGCTAGTGGGGAGACCAGGACATGACCGGGTAAGAGAGGCTTGAGATTGACGAGCGCGAAGGAGTGTTTGGTGACGTGGAAGACCTACATTTACCTTCCCACTCAGCTGCTGTGGCGGATGTTTGAGAGGCGCGGTGGCCATACCTGCGAGGTCACGTTGAAGGTGCCGAAATGGATGGCGCGGCCTGGAAAGGAAGCCATTTACGGTTCGCCAACTTGAGGACAAGTACACGATGTGGAAGAGGTGCAGTGATTCGGACTCACGTAACTTGGCAGCGAGTGAGGACATGGAGTGCAAAAGGGTGTGGCCCGTGCGGTCTTGGCAGGGGAAACTCTCTTGGTAAAAGGTTATTCATATTGTCATCAAGATGCACTTGAGCATATAGACAGCTAGCGATAGATCTGACCACCGCGTACACTCAACAGACGACAATGTTCTTAGGCTGGATATTGGAGGCCCATCCCAAAACCGTAGCCTCGGCAGGCAGGCTTCCCTCATCATCACCCCAATTCACCCGAGCTGCAGTATCAGAAGACCATGAAAATCGGCGGTCGCACGATCACAGTGGTCGGCATGCTGTCACCTATTAGGAGATTTTACGAAGTGTTATGAGCCGCTATACACGAGATCTTCGAGCTGTGGAGGACAGTGCAAGCCCTGCACTCCTCCCATGCAACATTCACTAACGGTCGTTGATATCATACGTAACATCAAGCTCAATATGAGCTGCTCGTATGCTCAGTCTCTCCATTCGAACAAGCTCGGAACCCAAAGACTGCCCCGACTGATCGTTGGCCGCTCCCTGCAGCTTCAGGTACCGGATATTGTACGATCTCGCATAGTCACCTTCCGCCACCATCTCCTTCCCGTTGTCCACTACACATGAACAGATTCCCACCAAACCACCTCCGTCGTATTAAACAAGCGATCCCCCGTATCAGTAGCACCCTGCCCCTTATAATTATTCTCCGAAAGCCGAAGCGCCACCACGCTGAAATTCCCCTCCCTCGCAAGCCTCCGAAGCACACCATCGGGCTTGACAGTATCAGCCTGCACCACGCCAGCGACGACTACGATGCGAATGCCAGGCTCTAGTTCGCGGATACGCTCGGTGAGCTCCTCGATCAATTTCCCGGTGTTGATGACTGAATCAACCAACACTACGGTCGACTGCCCGCGCAGTTGTCCAGCGTCGAGATGTTTCGCCTTCTTGACGTGGACGAACATGGCCAAAGGGAAGGCCTCGCTAACGCCAAAGGCCAAGGGCTCTCCGCCACGCAGCAAAGGCACGATGGTCGTGTTCTGTTCGTCGAGCAGGCGGTGGCCTTGCGTTACGCCGCCTTGAACATGCCGGATCGAGCATCCCTCCAGGCCGATCAGGTCTGTTAGGAACTCGGTCGCGAGGTAGTAGCCCACGCGACGGTGCGCCTCTCTAAGGGCTGGCCCTGAGACGCTCGCGTCCCGCATCGGCGTCTGCAACAGCTTGGCGCCTTTCCTGTCCGTCGCATGGAAGATCGGCAAACGACGCTTGATGATGGAGTCGATGAAGTCACTCCTCCAAGGTACGATCTCCGGAGGCTGTTCTATCAAACCCACAAGCCGTGGCACCACAGACCTAGGAGTTAGGGCTTGGTGAACTCTCAGTCTGTCCTTAACGATGGCATCCTACAGGTCCTGCTCCATCCTCTTGCTTCTCTTCTTCTCGTCACCTACCACGACGATCGCCTGATCCGCCCGCTTCCACATGGGCAGATCGATCGGGCTGTCCCCGAAAGCGATAACGCGCAGCCCGTGGTGGTGTTTCAGCCGAGCGACGAGATCTGCTTTCACCTCCGGCGTGACGATGTACCCGTTCGAGAGACGGCCGTTACCGATGACTGGGACTGAGAGATGCGCCTTCTCCAGCACTTTCTCCAGCACTTTCTCCCGCACCTGTCGCAGCCCACACGTCACGACTACAGCGCCTACATGCCACTGCTTGGCTGCCAATGTAAGCAGGTTCAGCATCTCGTCACGGAGGGTGATTTCCTCGACGATCGAGTCACACACGATCTGGAACTCCGTCTCGTTCTTGTGATGCTCGTACAGCGACGCCGCTTGGTAGAAGGCAGGGTAGGTATAGCCCATGCGTTTGAATGTTGAGTTCAGCGACTCGTTCGAATCCCAGTACTCATCGCTAGAGTCGGCATCGGCCAACGTCTTGTCCGCATCGAAGACGGGCATTGTCTCGAGCAGGCTGTGGTGTCCGGCCACAGCTTTATCCAGAATGGCTTCCGCGATGCTTGTGTTGGGAAACTCCTGTAGGAGACTGACCACACGATCCATCCCGTAGGTAGAGAGGAGCGAGAAGTGGAAACAGTCGAGGGAGCACAGTCGACGTAGATAGAGTGTCTCCCGGGACTGCCACAGCCGGAGATGCTCAGGTGAGAGGTCGGGGCGCTGCCGCTCCGGGTCATCGCGACGCCGCTGCGCAATTATGTCCGCTCCCACGTCCAGGTAGAGAATGTGCGTGTAGGTCTCCAGATCCGTCTCCCTGTACACCGGCGTCGGCCCCCACTTCGCCGCATCATCCCAAAAAATCAAGTGTCCTGCCACGACGCCGATCTTCCCGCTCGCCTCGCACTCGTCACGGATCTGGGTGATGGCTCTCTCGCGGTGTGTCATCTGCTCCTGAATCGGCAAGTTCTTGAATGCCCCCAGACCTCCAGGAACCAGTTTTCTGATGGCATTCGAACCGTCATAGAAGTCGAACTTTGTATTGTCCAGGTGTCCGCTAAGTTGCCTCAGCAATGTCGCCTTGCCCGATCCAGGGATACCGTACAAGCCGGTGACTTCAACATTATGCTTCCGCGATGAGACGTGAGCATTGGCAGCTGTTGCGTGTGCCATGTTGCTCCGGCTAGAGGAAGGTATAGCTGTGAAGCTGTGTTCGATGCGGAAGTGGAATGCTCCGTAGCTAACGTCCTCATATATCCCCATCGCACCAGTCTGCTTGCTGCGGCTGGAAAAGTCGTCCTGAAAGACATAGCTTGGTTTGCGGCAAAGACAATGCAAGTCTGAAGGTCGTCTTGTTTGCTAGGAAAACGAAATGGGCGTTCTTGGAGGGTCATAGCAAGGGGTCGAGAAGCCTGCAGAACCATTTTGGTTTATGAAACAGGTGCTGAAGGGAGAACCAGCCAGAAAGAGTCACGAGCGAACGAGAACGCGGAGCGGTGGCAAGTGTGTAAAGCGGTCCCATCGGCACTGCCGCTTCGAACCACTGACAAGTACCCATTGAGGACCAGTCTACCGCCGTAGCTCATGTCGATTTGTGTAACAACTCGCCGATTACTCATTCGCCATGCCACCTTTCGACAGCACGAACCGTAGAGGCAGAGTGGGGGGTGGGTTTCCGGACGAACTGCTAGGACGCAAGTATCGGGCGCCGCTATGCAGGCCTCAAAAGAAAGAGGCCATTCAGTCTCGCGACCACCAGGTTCTTGCATGGCTTCCTCTCTCGGCGTCGTTCACCGTGAGTCACGATGTCGAGTGTAGCGGTCGTGGCCGTTGTCGTGCTCCCACTCGCCGCTACATCTTACGCCGCCACGCCCGGGACACTTCGCCAGCGATACCCGGCAGTGGGCCCAGAGCATGCGTTGATGTCCTGGTACACTGGTAGAAGGCGTTGGCTGAGATGCCGGTGCGATAAGCACTAGAATCCCTCAGAGATGGCACCGAAGCCTGCAGTCTGTTTTTGGATAAACGCCACGATGAATATGCGCCAGTCATCCACAGATTGGCAACCGCTGATGGAATATCACCGTTTCCGCCACACAGGGCGAAGCGGCTTCTTGCCCTCGTCACCGTCGTCCAACTTTCGCGATGCTTTGAGCCACTTGTCCCGGGGACCCTTGGTGCTGTTCACCACAGACCAATACTTTGCCTCCAGAGCCTGATATTCCTGACCTTCCACGAACTCGTGCAACAGCCTGTCAACGTAATCAGCGTCTTCGGGGCTGTCCTGTTCACGCAGCGTTCTTTCGGTCCTTCGGAGGAAGAAGTACATATTTGTGCTGACGTTCAAGCGTGGTCCGAACTTCGCGTGATACTCGGCCTTTGACAAATGCTCCATATGACTCCGTATGTAAGACAGCGCAGGTGCCGCATCCGGCGTCGTAGGATGTACCAAGCGGATGCTGGCCTTTTGGTACTCACTACCGCGAAAAGGCTCTGTGATGAACCGGACAAGCTCGTCAAATAGTCGGGGATCTGTTCTGAAGTATACGCCAGTGGGAAACACTTTCTGCAATTCGACCACAGCTGGCCCCAATTTGATTTGGGCCATGGGCGTATGTAAGCGGCGCCGACGTGCCTCCTTCTGGCGAGCCTCAACATCGAAGAAGAATTTCAATGCTTCATCAGCACAGTTCGTGATGTCAAGGCGAAGGTGGCCGGAAATGATGTTCCGCAAGACGTAGCCGCGCCATCGGTCAGGGTCAGCTTTGTCAGCCTTGGTAGCGGGCGCCAAGGGCTGTTCGATCCAATCAAGCAGTAAATCATCCAAGCCCTCCGCCACGGCAAATTAACAAAGCCAGGTGGTAAATTCGAGGTGCCCCAGGATCCTGTCGACAACACAGTGTTCTTCGGACCACAGCCACTTGAGTGTCAAGCCCCCGATGCCTTCGTTCCGAATATGCTGGCGTAGCTGTCTACGAGGCAGCACGGCCTTTAGATGATTGGCGTACGCTTCCAGGCACAGTCCTGCTGTCTCGACGTCCGCGGTCCTCATTTCAAGACCGTTCCGTAGTGTGGCAAGAGGGTCTGCTGTACCCTTGAGAAGCTTGCTTTGAAGCTGGAGCCCCGCTGGGGTAAGCACGCGACGCGTGCGTTGTTTCGTCACCGGAAGTTCCTCCTTTCCTGCTCGAGGAGGGATGGGCGCCGGGCAGGTCGACAATGTTGACAGGAGGGCGTGGCAAGCGGACACGTAGGGGATAGGCAGGGCGATGCGGTCGACATGGAGTCGCTGTGCCGAGGACCACCACCTGGGTCCAGCCAAGAACAGAGACATGCTGAGGAGATGTATCCGGTGCTACGGCTGCTTTGGACTGCCGGTAATCGGGGCCTGTACCTTCGACGGGGGGTTAGGGCTCGGGCGAGGGCGACTGTAGGATCCCCAATGCGGCGATTCCGATGGCGCGTGGGCCTACACACCTTACTTAGTGTAGCGTGCCGCGATGGGGTCTCGTTTGTGGCGAAGTAGTGCTTGTAGCATTCGTGCTCAAGTGCAAGGCACGGCTCGCAGGTCTCCCGTCAGTGCATAGAGTTCGCCTCAGGCTCTCAGCCCGAGCGCCAGTTGTGCAGATCACCCGTAAGCGGACCGTACCCGTAACCGCACTCCGCAAAGCTTAATCCGTGCCTTCTCCACGTGCGACCTCACCACCACCACATCACCCATGTGCTACATCACTCTCCCTGATCGCACCCCGGCAAGACCCAAGACCGACCCAGACCCATAGGCCCGAAATAAACATCCGCACCACCCGCACACGGTCGTCAAATGCGACATATGCGCCACCCAACATGGGCATGATAACCAAGGCAAAAGGCGCGCCTCGCGGCGACGGCAGTTCCTCAGGCGGCGGCGTTAAGTACGTCTGCAACGTCTGCAGTAACGACATCACCGCCACCGTGCGCATCCGCTGCGCCAGCAAGGAGTGTACCGAGTACGACCTCTGCGTGCCAGGGTCTCCACAACCTTCACCACGACCCCCGCACGCACGCCTACCAGGTCATTGAGCCGCATAGTATACCGATTTTTGACGATGGTTGGGGTGCGGACGAGGAGTTGTTGTTGCTGGAGGGGGCGGAGCAGTATGGCTTGGGGAGCTGGGCGGACATCGCGGATCACATCGGCGGGTACCGGGAGAAGGATGAAGTGCGGGATCACTACATCGCGACCTATGTCAATTCGTCAGACTTCCCGCTCCCAGAACGCGCGAGCCCAGGCGACAAACGGCTCAGCGACAGTATCCCGCGAGAAGAATTCCAAGCGCGCAAAAAGCGACGGATAGAGGAGCGCAAAGACGCCATCGCCGAAACCGCCACCCTCCCCAGCGTCCCCTCCAAACCCACCTCCTCCGTCCCCAGCTGCCACGAGGTAGCGGGTTACATGCCTGGCCGTCTAGAGTTCGAAAGCGAGTACTTTAACGAAGCGGAGGAAGCGGTCCAGCATATGCAGTTCTCTCCCGACGAAGGCTACAATCCTGCAACCGGCGAGCTCGACCCGGAGACACAGCTCAAAGTATGCGTCATGAACATTTACAACGATCGCCTCACGTGCCGTACGGACCGGAAACGCTTCATCATTGGTCACAAGCTACTGGACTACAAGAAGAATGTGGCCGTAGAGAAGCGACGCACCAAAGAGCAGCAAGCCTTACTTCTCAAAGCCAAGCCCTTTGCGCGAATCATGTCGCATCCCGATTTTGAGAGTTTGGCCGGTGATCTGGAGAAAGAACAGAACCTCCGGCAAGCGATCGCGCAACTGCAAGATTGGCGCCGCATGCGCATCTCGACCCTCGCGGCAGGCGAGAAGTACGAAGGCGAGAAAGCCGCC
>NAJQ01000210.1:0-42421 GCA_005059865.1 Friedmanniomyces simplex
TCGTGGCGGTGGGTGGGGTGCAGGCCGAGGGCGTGGAGGCGGGAGCGGGCGAGGTCTTGTTGTTGGGGGAGGGAGAGGTTGGGGGGGAAGGAGGAGAATTGGGAGGCGGTGGGTTGGTATTGGGGGGCTTGGGAGGCGAAGAGGGAGGATTGTTGGGGTTGCTGTTGTTGTTGCTGTTGTTGTTGTTGCTGTTGGGGTTGGTTGAGGTTGCTGAAGAGGGAGGAGGTCTGTTGCTGCTGAGGCTGTTGTGATTGTTGTTGCTGCTGCTGGCTTGGCGCGCTGAAGAGGGAGGAGGCGGTGTTGGCGGGTTGGGTGTTGAGGTTGTTGAAGAGGGACTGGCCGGTGGGCGCGCTGCTGTTCGGATTCAGGTTGCTGAAGAGTGACGACCCGGTATTCGCGTTGTTGTTATTGTTATTGGTGTTGGTATTGCTGCCGCTGAACAGCGAAGCGCCGGTCGGGTTGGTGCCGAAGATGCTGCTCATGGTCGCGGTGGGATCGGTATGCTGTGGTTGTGTTGCTTCACAGCCAGATCATCGACTTCCATACCAATTTGAACAATAACACTCTCCACCCTCTTGTCTCTCAAACTTCATCTTCACATGATCGTGCAAGACGCGTGAAGCTCTCGCCAAGCCGCTAACCGGCCACTCCCGCCGCTCCTCCGCTCTCCGACCTCAGAGCTTCCGCGACACCACCGACCACACACGACCACCCATTGAGCCTCACACCACACCACCGCCACCGCCAACATGTCGGCGAGACAGCCACGGTTAGTACCCCTCCCTCCCTTCCTTCCACCCCCCTCCCTCCCTCTTCCGCCCATCTCCCCCTACTAACACCCCCATCCCACCCCAGCTTCAACCAACACCTCCTCATCGACACCACCCCCCTCCCGGACTCGATCCCCAAAGTCCAGGAAGTCGGCTCCTCCTCCGCGCCCCTGCTATCAGCTTCTTTCTTCATCGGTGCC
The DNA here is from genome assembly GCA_005059865.1 of Friedmanniomyces simplex. Taxonomy (NCBI): domain Eukaryota; kingdom Fungi; phylum Ascomycota; class Dothideomycetes; order Mycosphaerellales; family Teratosphaeriaceae; genus Friedmanniomyces; species Friedmanniomyces simplex. The sequence continues at coordinate 971 of NAJQ01000210.1, forward strand.
CGTTGCAAAGCGTACAATGACGATTTCATGCAATGCAAAACCGAGGCCAATGGCAAGGGGGAGATGGATTGTTTGAGGGAGGGGCGGAAGGTGACGAGGTGTGCGGGGAGTGTGTATGTATTCTCCACAATCCCCGGGAGGATGTCATGGTGTTGGTGGACGGCGGATGCGGAGAACGAGTCTGGACTCTGTTCTTGGGGCCACGGAAGAGAAGGGATTGTGCTGTGGGATGGGATGGGACTTGATCTGAGGTGTGCTGACGATTCGTGTACGTGGTAGACTCGACGACATCAACAAGAGCTGTCTCGACGAGTTCCGGAAGCACTGGGAGTGCCTGGACAACAACAACCAGCAGCTATGGCAGTGCCGGAGGTGGGAGAGGCCGCTGAATAACTGTGTGTTTGAGAAGCTGGTATGTCTCTTGCAATGGTCCCTGTTGCTTACTCCCGAAAGCTCGAAGTACTGGATGAATCAATCATACTCGGGTAAAGTGCAAGCACGCGATACTGACTCCATGGTGTGCAGAACCTTGAGAAGAAGATCCCCGGTGTGCCGGAGAACGAGACGCCGGTGCATTTGCGGAAAAGGCAGATTTTCGCGCATTCGGTTATTACGCAATAGAGCAGCGCGATTGGCGTGTACAGTATCATCGGCGTACAAACCACGGTCCTGCCTCATTTTCCGTGGCGGGCTGCACTCACCTGTCAATGGTTGGCGGCTTCACTGCACTTATTTATGTCGCTTCTTCAGTGCGCTTTAGATGATGATGACTTGTTGCATTGTTCTGCTTCACACAATAAATTGTCTTACCATGAAACAGTCCGTTGACGGTAACTGAGCCACAGCAACTAAGCAACCAGCAGCGAGAAGACACTAAGAGCGCCATAGCCCTGAAAGCGCGAGAGCACCGACGACGCGACTGCGACTTCCCACCAGCACGGTAGCATCGACGTCACCAGAGTCTTCACAGCGCGGCGACCCTGATAGTGCGACAGCCCCGACAAACCCACATGACGAGACACCGGACGTTTCCGACAGCACCCAGCACGCTACCCATACCAACCACGCCTCACGCACACGGTCTCGAAATATCCCTGACCCACAGCTCCGACCCCTACACTGAGCACGCTCTCCCACCTCACACACCCGCCACGGCAAAAAAGTACGACTCCCCACCCCCAACGCGCCCTCGTGTGCCGTCGACTCTCCGCCCACCACGACGAGGTAGCACAGATCCTTTTGAGTGTGGGGCACGAGTTCCGCATGTACAGCGCCAACGCGCTGCACGTCCGTGCGGTAATGGGGCGGAAGAAGGATGTAGTGATCTGGGATGAAGTTCTTGGTCAAAAGCGAAAGTCAGAAAGCGAGGGAGCTAGGTTCCGTTCTCCGGGGCAACACGAGTACGTTGCCCGAAGCCGTGGGAGGGCTCGAAGGCGATGGTGGTGCGCTAAGGGAATCCTGGCCAGCGGGCTGGGAGGCCGAGGTCGGGTATCTCAGCGTCGCCGTCATGCGTGGGCGAGCGGGCGAGGAGGGGTTCCGGAAGTCGTGGAGGGGTAAAGGGGGTATGGTTTCTGTCAGGCAGTATTTCAATTGGAATACGGTCGGGGGCGGGTGGCGGAAGTTGAAGGGGGTGCACGGGGGCGCGGTGGTGTTTGGGTTTCAGGTCCGGGGGCACGGTGGGTTTTAATTGGACTTTCGATGGTTGGTCGGGGGGTTCGCTTGCTGATTGCATGGGGATTGTATAGACTTCGACTTGGCGCGGTTTGCTAGGCACGCGGTGGCGAAGATGGCTGAGAAGACGAAGGCGAGTCCCTAAGAAGTGGGTCCGGCCTGCGAGGCGACGGAGAATGTGGCGAGTAATGCGACTGGTCGTGGTCAAGATGGTGGTCACGGGACAAATGCGCGACCAAGTCTGTTGAACACTGGACTGCTACCTGGCGCGAAAGCGCCGCCTCCTGCGACTCCAGCACAGAAACATAAGCCAATCATTGACCAGAATATGCTCGCGGATCGCAAGGGACAGCCGTCGTGGCCGCGAGGTAGTGGGACGAGGGGACCAGTACACCCGAAGCCTACCATCAACGTGTCTTCGCTTTGCGGTCGAGGGCTCACGGAACAAGACACCAAGCCAGTGCGGCAGGGCTCCTCGAGCAATCCCATCACTTTCGGCGAAAGAGGACGCTAGGGTCGTTGATCAGAAGATTGCCATTGGCCCTTTGGTTGAGCGAGAAATGGAAAAGCAGAATGGTGCTGCTGTTCTCGGTGATGAGAAGTTGAAGGAGCTGAAGCACCTGGTTGACTCCTTGGGTCTTGGCAGAACGGCTTTAGCGCAGTCTATCAAGCCAGTGTCGCGAGACTCGGTCACCAAAGCTACTCCCAATAACGATGGAGTCCCTGCGGTCGTCAAGCAAAAGTCCGTCACTCTTACGACAGACGACGAGCTGAGCAAATGGCCGCGCAGTGTCGACTCTTCGCCGCATTCTTGCAGGAGGTCAGGGAACAAAGGTCAACGAGTCGTTCTAAAGTTACTGCCACAGTGACAGTAGCTTCGGTGCAGGATGCTGCGCCGAATATGCAAGGTCCGGGCATGCCTACCATCTCTGGAAGCGGTTGACTCGCTGCGGTTGGGAGCAAGGCGGTGCAGAGTGCTCGTTCGACGGGTGTAACGACACAATAACTCGAGGCTGCTGCACCGACTAAGCCAGCGGATACGCTACAGATCCAACTAGATGTTCCAATACCTACTCACCCTAGCACCGCAACACAGGTGCAGTCCCCCAAGCCAGCGATGAAGAAGGACTCGATCACCCCCCCCACTTGCGATCAACATCAGGCAAATATCACAGGCGTGACGGCTAGGGCCGCCGCAGACTCTACTCCCCCGCCCCATGCGAGCGCGGCGAAAAAGCGGAAGGCTGCTGCCGCGACCAAGGACGTGGAGGAGGAAGAGGAGGAGGAGGAGGGGTTGAGGGATCAGCTTGTGGAGATTGAGCTGAAGGAGAGGAGGACCGAGGTAAGGAAGAAATTGAGGGAGCTAGGGAGGAAGGGGAGGGGGTTTGGTGGGGTGGTAGATGGGTGAGAAGGTAGGTGCGGAAGGTGGGTGGGAAGGTGGGTGAGGAGGTGGGAACTTGGGCTTGGGTCATGGGAGACGGCGGTGGCAACTAAGGCGGGCTGGTCTGGGCAAGTATGATTGGGCATGTATCCGCGGGTGTGAGAAAGGGCGGGCTTGGGCTGGTGGAGAGTGACCGGCTTTTTGCTCACTCGTAAGTTGCACTTATGCCATCTCACGTCCGTGCTGGACTCACCTGAGCCATATCATTGTGGACGATGACTCCCTCACTCGCTGTCCGCTGCGAAGTGGCTGCCTGCACTTCACTTCCGCGCTGCTGTTGTTCAGGAACCTACAATATAATGCATGCTCGCACTGATCAATACCCTCGACACCAACGACGACTCTTTCACACGACCCGACACAACAGCCACGATGCGCCACACGCACGGTATCTCCGTCGAGCTCAGACATGCTGACGGATGCTATAACGAGCACCCCGTAACGACCGAGGCGGACCGCTGGGCCAGAGACCACCACGAGAACAGAAGACTGGACGGTGAATGCAACACTCCAGTCTCTTAGGTCGCCATTGCCCGGACGCTCGGGGCGAACGAGGACGAACCTTTCACTTTCCACATAGCTCTCGGGAAGAGCTTCCACTGGTTTTCTGCCAGTGTTCTCTGCGTAGTCATCCGAGTTGGTATCCACGGACAAAAGAACGAGGTCTTCCAGCGTTGCCTGGCCAAAGACAAGCTGAATCCCGATCAGGGAGAGTTGGAAGCGACAAGGTCTCTTGAGCGTCTATGCAGTCGGCTTCCAGCACCGCGAATTGATGGTTCGGAGTCAAGCCCAACATGGAAGACGAAGCACTTGGTTGACCCAGAATCGGTGGCTGTTTTCCTTACCCGCGGCCATGTGTTTGAGGCAAGTGCTCGGGAAGGCAGTGATCGTGGTCCACGAAGCTGGGGGTATACGACAACTCGGAATGGCGTGGCTACCCAGATGATCTTCGACCCTCTCAAGAGTGGAAATGGAGAGACGTATTGCTTTGAGTTCCAGGTCAGGCCAAAAGGTGAGTGCTCCGAATCGAATTCCATCAACCCGAAGCAGATTCTGACTTCCTCACTTGCAACGTAGGTAACGACTTCACGACAGTGCACGCAGGCACCAGAGCAGAGACGAAAGCTTCCGCGGCTCAACTTGAGGGAGGCCTTCGTTTGTCGGCGGACAACCGTGCCCTACCAGAGGACCAAGTGGGTGGAGCACACTGGTTGCAGAAGGTCATAACGAAGCTATCTGAAGCGGAGACGGCCCGCTCAGGTGCAGATCGGGCGAGCGAAGACTCCGAAATTGAGCATGGCGACGAGCTCCCTCAATCCCGTGGACGAAGATGGCGCGCATGCCGACCGGGACCGACGTTCGAATGTCTTGCCTACTCTCATAGAGCCTGCAGATTCCATGCCCGCCTACATCGAAGCCAGGAATGCGCGGTACTCTGGCATGGTTGCACGGCCTTTCGAAACGAGCGACTCGAGCCCCTCGACAATGCAAACAGAATTCCATACATCTTTGCCACCCTCTGTGACAAAAGATTCCCGCCAGCAGCCTCAACAAGCCCCGTGTCCGGCACCGCCCGTTCCCGAGAAACCCGTCGGGCTCGAGAAAGAGGTTCCACAGCGCCTGGAGCTGGCAACCCAGCAACACTTCGATATCGACTTGACGCTCGACGTTGACGATGTTGTCGTGGTCAAGCGGGAAGCTGAAGCGCCGGCTACCCGAAAGCGCCAAGCGAACGCTCTGGACGAGGAAGAAGAAGAGGATAAGGATGAGCTTCGGGACCAGATGCGGGAGGTGGAGCTAGGAAGGAAAGAGATCGAGTTGAGGAGGAAGATGAGGGGGTTGGAAAAGAAGCGGAAGAGGATTGTTGCGAAGCGGGAGGAGTAGGTAGCGGTGGAGACACAGCGGAGCGGAGGTGGTGATGTAGCAATGTCAAGCAAAGTGGACGTCAAGAAACCAATCAAAGCGTTGAACACCGCAAACCCCGAAGATCCCCACCAATGCACAAACTTCCACAACCCAGCGTCCGCGCACAGCTCTATGGTTGAAGTGCCGGCTCCCGCTTCCCAGACACAGATCAAATTAGGATCCAATCAGTGACAGCAAGCAGTACACCGAGCGCGCTAACAAGGACCAAGACGACAAGGGAATAAAGCCGTGCAAGGTACCTAGCGGTCGGCCATCAAAGACACTGGGTATTTCGGCAGCTCTGGAAGAAGCGGAGAAGACGGACCGGATATGTACCCAGGCAACCGCTGAGACGATGCTCGCGGTGGCCCCAGCATCTTTGCTGTCAAGGGGCAAGACGCAAACCCAGCTGCCTCCGACTGGTGCGCCAACCCTCAATGGTAATGTTTCACAGCAACCCGAGATCCAGGCCGCGCGCGAGCGAACCCAGCAGGTGCCAGATGCTGGCTTTTAACGTCACTAATGGCGCGCAAGCTGCCCCATACGTGCCGGTGGCTGAGCCTACGGGTAATGGAAACGGCAATGCAAGACGCAAGGCTGCTGCCCTGATGGACGAAGAAGACGATGAGGAGGAGCTGAACAATCAGCTACGAGACGTCGAGCTTGCGGAGAGGCAGATCGAGCTCGAGGGGAAGAAGCCTGAGTTCCGGAAGAAGTTGTGGAGATTGAGGAAGAAGATGGCGTAGGTCAGGGATACAAAAGCGATTGGGCTGTGGGATGCAAGATACAGCAAAGTGGCATAGTCGATGATGAAAGGGTGCGGAGGGGGGTGCTCACGGAGACGAAGGGGTGGGTCGAGCTAAAGGCTGTGCTGTCCGAGGACGAGAATGAAGGGAATCTTGAGTCAGAGGGCAAGATGAGTGTCCTCAACACTGGTGGCTTCACCCTTCCATGGAAGCCCCTAGAGAGACTCCTGTCAATGCTCAAGGGTTTGATAGCCGATATGTCCTCACCACAGTCACGTGAGGGCACATTGCACATCATTTGAAGACTGAAGTTGCACTCGAGTCGTGCTTGCCTCACTCGGAAGTGGGGAGCACCACAGCTACCGCCTGAAAGCTTGTACGTGGAATCGTGCTGCACTAGCTCCTTGGCTCGGACGCATGCTGCGTTTCCACGACAAACACAACGAGGAACCTTCACCTTCAGCCAGCTTCCCAACACGCAACGGACCTTTTTATTTACTTGTGCACCACACCATATCGATTCCTCCGAGAACCCACCACATACCGATTCATAGGATCATGATGCACAAAGATGGCATCCATTTGAAGCTCGGGTACTGGTACGATGATGGCACGGAGGAGTTGGTGAAGGAGTTCATCGACCCGGCCCAGGTTGCACCCGGGGGAGCCCAGAGACCGTCAGAGCTGGCCGCCGAAGACCGAATTCCAAATGAAGATACGGTTCGACGGAGACTTCAATCTGCACGGTGGCGACGGCGTCGCGCTCGTAGTCGCGCTCGTAGTCGCTTGCGGGCATGGGGCGCACCCGCCCGGCGGCTTTGAGCATCTCCAGTATTTCTGGATCAAGCGCGAGGAGATCGGCACGGCGACGTGGGAATGGTCGTACAAGACATGGAAGGACGATGGGCTGGGAGGTCTGACCGAGGACCCAGAGACGTTCTTCACGATACCAGCTCCCTACAGTAAGTCCGTCCTTGTGCTCCGCCAGCTCTCGCTAATGTCAAGTAGCTCAGGAGAAGAGTAGTAGCTTCGCAGATGTCACGCAGAGTGAGCCTTTCGGAGTGAGGGACAGCTCGGTGACCGTCTACGTCGTGCGTGGGCACTGGGCACGAGGCCCTAACAGCGTGCCTGTGATACGCACCGCTGAAGAGACGGTGTCCGGGAGTACTGGCGTGCGTGCTCCACGGCGCATAACGGACCCGCCAGGTCTGACTGAGCAGTAAGTGGCTACGTGCAGTACGTGTATCGCAGCCACAAGGGAAGGGCTGACTTTGCGCAGGCGCTGGGCTAAGGAACCGCCGATCGCCATCTCCGGTGACTGGTCCGACAGGCTGCCTGGAAGTGCCGGGAGTCCTTATATCTTCGAGTTCAGGAATCTTGGTATGCCGTGCTACTCCTGGACCCCTATGAGCGTCTCAGCAAACAACATCGGATGATGGCACTTGCGAAGCTGACGCTTCAACTTGTATTAGGTGTCAACGACAACGCCGCACGCACTCGACTACAGCTGCGAGCGCATAGCGAGGAGCGCGACACCAACCCCGAGCCTACCAACAACGACGTGGAGGAAGACTCTTCGAGCGAGTAAGACCCGAACGAGCGTGAGTACAACCCGGGAAGCTCGGCTTGCTGCGCACAGTGCTGACTCGGGCGATACAGTAGATCCAGCGACCGATACAAAGTCGATGCGTGACGTGGCGCCGACGGGAAAGCCAATTCGCGGAAGCAGCCCCGAACCGGAAAGCGCGGTCTCAAGCGAAAGGAGGCCGAGATCGGTAGTCCGGATCGAGATGACGAGGAGCTCGCGCCTCCGGTCAAGAACGAGACACGCGGGAGCCATGACGAAGCGACTGGAGAGATTGACGCTGCGAGATCGCTGAGATTATTGAGCCTGGAACCCAGAGCGGACCCGGAGGTAGGCCCGGAGTCCAAGAGGCTATTCGTGACGCCCGAGATCAACTCTGAGACAGCTACCGAAGGCGCGCCAGCGGTAACAAACGACGAGGAAGAGGAACATCGTTGTACAACGAGCCTCGGAACGAGCGAGCGAATGCCGCACCAGCAATAACAGGGGAGGGAGAGGAAGATTTGTACGGTGACTCTCGTCATCCCTCGTTGTACAACGAGCCTCGGAACGAGCAAGCGGACGCCGCGGTACTTGGAGCTCCTCCCGGCCTGGTAAACGGTGGCACAGGCGCAGGCAGTGACCTCGGCAGGAATGGTGGAGGCGAGCGCAGCAGCAACGCGCGAACAATGACTCCGCAACAGGAGATTCCACGGGCTGCAATCGACCTGACCATGGCTGACGAGAACGAAGCAGAAGACGAACCGGTGGAGGAGGATGCCAAGAAGTCTTCAACCAACGCGGAGGCCGTCGGGACTCCTAGTACGACCAAAGCCGAGGACAGCGATGACGAGGAAAGCCTGAGGCTTCGATTAGAGGTGGCCGAGCTGCGACTGAGGTTGTACGAGTCGAAGAAGCGGAAGCGGTCGGGCGTGAAGGCGGAAGAGCAGTAGATGTTGATCTAGGGGCGGAGCAGACAGAGAGCTGGGTTTGCCGAGGTAGAAGCAGCTGCGCTGGCTGAAGAAGCAGCAGCAGTGGCAGGCTGTGCTGATCTAGAGACCATGAAGATAGTGTTTGGGCAGAGCGGAGATATCGCTCGGTCCATTAATGCTGCTGCTACTACAACATGCACTCCTCTCTCTCGCACCTTCTCAGGGTGCTCATGTGATGTCACGGTTCCTCCTTCGAACCCGGCAGTGTTGCCGAGAAGTTCGGGTTCCACGCTCCTACACCCTTCCCTTCCCTTCCCTCTTTGCTGTGGTCTATTGTCCACCATGTCACCTGCACCCTGTAGATACCGTGGAGCGCCCGACAAAAGGCGTGCCTACTTCCGTTGAAGCCGCCCGCGGGCTGACGTGGCCGACAGCATGCGTTCAGTACGGCGAGGCGATTAGGAGCGTATTGCCGGTCCGTCACGAATAAGTACCTCGTGGAGTCCACCTTATGCGTATGGAGCCCGACACGGCATGGCAGACGCGACATCCCTGTTCAAGCAAGCAGACGGCAATGCAGCCACCGCCCAATGCCGGCTCAACATCCCATCCTCTCATCGACCCCAGAAGCCTTCCATCTAAATCCCCCCCTTAACGCAATCCCAACCTCACTCCTCGAACTTCATCCCCCCCCTCCCATCCTCCTCCCCCTCATCCGGATCCCTCCCAAACGCCCTCTCCACCGCCTCCGTCCTCAACTCCCACACATCCTCGCTATCCCCGCCCCTCCTCCGCCTCCTCTCCCGATCCCGCTCCGCGTAAAACCCCCGCAACATGCCCTCCTTGTCTCTCGCGGGGAGCGTGCGCGTCCGCATGCAGAACCAGAAAGCGCCCCATTGCTCGCCGCAGTCGCGCAGGTGGCCGAAGCGGTAGAGGTCGTTGAATTTGCCGCCGAGAGATTGGCAGTAGAAGGCTTGGTCGAAGGCTTGGCGGCAGGACATGGTGGTGGGGTGGAGGGCGGTAGGGTGGATGTTGAGGGTGCCGTCCGGGTGGAGGCGGGTGGGTGGGGGGTGGGGTTGGTCGGGTTCTGTTTCTGATGAGGTGGGTTCGGTGGTGGTGGTGGTGGTGGTGGGAGAGGACGCTGTCGTAGGCTCGAAGGAGTTCAGGAAGGCTTCGAGGTCTCTATCGGCTTTGTCTTGGTTCGCGCCATGGCTTTCTTGCGAGATGGGAGAGCGGCCGAAGATGCGCTGTCGTTGTCCATCGGAGAGGCTGTACTCGCGTTCTGGCGGGGTTGGGCTCGGTACAGAGTCTGTCTGCTGCGACCGAGTCTCCTCGAAGGTATCTGTCGGTGCCGCCGCCGTCGACGAAGAAGACCACAGCCAGCCCATGTTGCAGTATGTGTGATATACGTGCTATCCTTCATATGCGAAGTCTGGAAGCGGAAGTTGAAGTTCAACCAGCTAAGCTTCTGATTGGCTGCAACCAAGTTCGCGCTAGCTCGCGACAACGCGTATGTGAATGTTGATGAATTTGCCCATGCACATATTCGAAATAAAGAGATGGAAAGTCCAACGTCAAGGACAATATTCCGACACGCTCAAGTACCCAGACGATGGCACCCTATCAGTTGACCCTGTTACCCAACCGATCAAAGTTTGGGTCGCGAATAACGACCCTGAGTTCTTGTGAACGAGAAGAGAGAGATATGGATATACCTTCTTGAAAACATTCCTCCTCAGGCTACTAACGTACACTCTTCCACCCCACATACAGTAGACAGACGATCTAGTATCCCCCCGATTTTTATCATGCCCATCCGCCAAGCCAGGTCCACGGCAATCACCCTTGGCCTCCCTCGGCCTCGCCGCAGCTTTCAAAGACGGAAAACGTCATTGGACAACACCTCCACGCTTACCGCCTTTGTTCAGAGAGAAGGGCACTCCGTTTGTAACGGAGGAGGTAGAAAGGAGGAGCAGGGGCACGATTTTGTTGCCGCGGTGATGTGGTTGGATGCAAAGGGTGCCGTTTCTATGTGTGCTTTCCATTGCTGGAGCGTGGTGAACATTAGAATCGGAGGGTATCACTTCGTCAAGAGCAAGCCGCAATCTTCAGTTCAGATCTTCGCTTGACTTCCGCTGCTCTCCCGCTATCGCCCGCACGCCCCCGCTCCAAATCTCAAAACCCGTCCCGCCCGTACTACCCTCACCACACCACCCCCCAAAAACAACCCTAAACCTCCTCCTCCACCCCCCACTGATCTCCCCCATTTCCTCCTCGCCAGCAGCAGCGGCAGCGGAAAAACCGCCCCCGCTGTACGACAGGACCCCACCACACACCGGCTCCTCCTCCTTCACCAGCGCGATGCGAGCCGCGAGCTGGTTCGTCCAGGCCAGGCCTAGAGAAGGGGTTTTCGGGTTTTTGGTGGGCCCAGCGTCGCCCCAGCCGGTGAAGAAGCGTTGTTGGTGGTCTAGGGCTAGGGGGTCGGGGGTGGAGAGGGCGGGGGGAGGAGGTGGTGCGGGAGGGGCGGTGCTTGCGGAGTCTGGGGTGGTTGTGGGAGGGAGAGTAGTGAGAGCAGCGAGAGAGTAGGGCGGCGATGTAGGCCAGGATTTCTGCGTTTGCGGCTGGCTTGCGGGCTCCATGACCGTGGCGAAGCGATCCGCCACTTGGTTCGCGACGACGACGGCGATACCGTATCTCTCCGCGATCTCGCGCAGCAGGGCGCCGAGAGCGGTGACCTGGTTGCTGCGCGTGACGAACGACTCGGCCGCGCTGCTGCGGTTCGCCGCCCTGCCGCGGTCGAATTCCGGGCGGTAGTTGGCGGCGATGCTGTCGATGACGAGCAGGCCGATGTCGTGGCGTTGGAGGACGACGGGGACCTGGTAGCGGAGGATGTGGTCTTGGGCTTCGAGGTCGTGGATGTGTGCGCTCTGCACGCGGGCCATGGTTGGTCGGTCTTGGGGGGTCAGGGAGGAGAGTGTGGGGTGGGTTTGTAGGATTTGGGCGAGGCGGGGGGTGGGGAGGGGTGCTTCCGTGGAGATGTAGAGGGCGGATTTGTTTAGGCCGTGGGGTGGGCTGAGTTGGACGGAGAGGAGCAGTGTCAGGAGGAATTGCGTTTTGCCGGCGGCGCTGGCACATGTCAGAAGGTCTCAGGCAGTCTGGGATGAGATTCCTTACCTCTCGCCCACGAACTCGGTCACCTTACCGACAGCGATACCACCACATAAGGCAGCATCGAGTGCATCATCAAGCGTGCTGATGGCCTCGTTTCGGCTCAAGCCACTGCCATTGCGTTGCTGTTTGGCCGTCTCGCCATCGCCGTTTCCAGACGGCTCGCCACCATTCAGCGACGTAGTAGACGCATGAATTCCGTCCAACACCGCTGCAGCCAACTTCTTCACTTCCCCCGGTGGCACTTGAGCACGCTTCGCCACATCCAGCGCGTCGAGTGTCAGCAAATCGACGGTGGAGATGAGCGCCTTCTCCAGCGAGGGCAGGATATGGGTGTAGGGCTGGAGGTCGAAGTCAGGGAGGAGGGTCAGAAGGTTGGTCATCTGGATCGAGCATCATCGCTTGGCGCCGCGAGATGCCGTACTATTCATGTAACTTTCCTCGTGCCTGCTTTTTTCGGCCGTCGTGGTGCCGTGGACGTGGACAGGGAAGACGCGTCGAAAGAAGGCAAGCCCAGGCAAGCCGGCCTGGACTCTTCGGGCCTGTCCGCTTGAGGTGGTCTGTGCGGACTTCCGCTGCCCCGCGCCCTGCCCACCTCCGCCCCGTGGCTAAAGCAGCGTCATGCGTCGCGACCTCCATATCATGCTCCTCAGTAGTACGGAGTTGGCCTGGATCGGTATCGGCAACGGTAAGGATACATGTACTTCGGTTTAATCAATCCCCCCCAGCACCCACCCACCTCCCCTACCTTCCCCATTCACCATCAACGCTTCATCTACCAGCACCAATATCAAGACAACAGTTTAGCCGCTCCCATAGACGAAACCAAGCTCCCCCCCGCCGGACGACAGTAACTGCGCCCAGTCGCGTGCCTATCTTAGCGCGCTTCTCACTCTCGACCTCGACCTCCTCTTGCCCGTCGACCTATCTGTTCGCCCCCGGCGGAGCGTTCTGTGGGCCTCCCTTGCCTCACATAAACGAGGAGAACCTCTTCCGTCCGACGTCTGGCCCGAGGTCGAGCAAAGGTCAGTGAGCTTTCTCGTATTATTCTCCACGTGCAGCGGGAAAGCACGCCTTATGCCGGACATTTGCCGCTCGGCGCAATGGCTATACCTCCGTACAGGGAGCTCACATCAGGCGAAGAGCCTCACGATCACATGCTCCGTACACCGTCGACCCTGCGGACCTAGACTATTAAGGTCTTGCCAGGATCAGCTGGAAACTGCCTACTTCACTCCCCGGATGCTCCTTTGCTCCATCCTCGGCGTCTAAGAAGACTGCCAAACCCTCCATTTGACTGACACTAAGCACCCCAATGCCGAGCTACTACCAACAAGACTGTCACTACTTCTACCGCACCTCCCTCCGTGGCCTATCCATAGCCACGCTCGTCTCGCCCCTGCATAGTTGATGCTTACATACATCATGTCTCCAGTCCGGACCATCCCCTCCATCGACCAGCAGCTCGCGAAAGCCCGGCGCAAAGACTCCGTCACCATGGCCGAACGCTCCGAGGCGAATGCCAAGGATGCCACCCAGAGCTTCTCCAAAGACAAACTCGCCCCCTTCGCGTCTCATACGAACCCGCAGTCGAAGCCTGGCGTGACTTTCGCGGCTCAAGACAAGCTTCCCAAGCTGCCGATCCCGGATCTCGAGGCGACGTGTAAGAAGTATATGGCTGCGCTTGATCCGCTGCAGACTGCTCGCGAGCATGCTGATACCGAGCGAGCTGTTCACGAGTTCTTGCGATCGGAAGGGCCTGAGCTGCAGGAGAAGCTGAAGCAGTATGCCACGGGCCAAAGCAGCTACATCGAGCAGTTTTGTAGGTTGGACACTTAAGCCAGGCGTTGGAGACTACTGACAACTCCCAGGGTATGACTCGTACCTCAACTTTGACAATCCCGTGGTACTGAACCTCAATCCGTTCTTCTTACTCGAAGACGATCCGACGCCGGCGAGGAATAATCAAGTAACACGCGCGGCGTCACTCGTCGTATCAGCGTTGTCGTTTGTGCGTGCAGTGCGGAAGGAGGAACTCCCACCAGACACAATCAGAGGACAGCCACTCGACATGTACCAGTACTCCCGCATGTTCGGCACCGCCCGCATACCCACCGACAACGGCTGCCAGATCGGTCAGGACTCCAATGCCAAGCACATCGTGGTGCTGTGCAGAGGTCAATTCTACTGGTTCGATGTCATTGACGATAACCACGATCTGGTGATGACGGAGAAGGACGTCACGTTGAACTTGCAAGTCATTGTGGATGATGCCATGCAGACGCCGGTTCATGAAGCGGCGAAGGGTGCGCTCGGCGTGCTCAGTACCGAGAACAGGAAGATCTGGTCAGGCCTCCGGGATCTCATGAGTAAAGATGAGGGCTCTAACAATAGCGACTGCTTGAACATTGTGGACTCGGCACTCTTCATATTATGTTTGGACTGGAGCGAGCCGCAAAGTGGTGCCGATCTATGCATGAACATGCTGTGCGGCACGTCCGAGATCGAACGCGGCGTACAGATTGGCACTTGCACCAACCGATGGTACGACAAACTCCAAATCATCGTCTGCAAGAACGGCAGCGCGGGCATCAACTTCGAGCATACCGGCGTCGACGGCCACACCGTCTTACGATTCGCCTCAGACGTCTACACCGACACCATCCTCCGTTTCGCCCGCAGCATCAACGGCCAAGCCCCCTCCCTCTGGGCCTCTACCTCCCCGGACCCCTCGAAACGCGACCCGGCCAGCTTCGGCGACGTGAGCACCACCCCGCACAAACTCGAATGGGACATGGTCCCCGAGCTCTCCACCGCCCTCCGCTTCGCCGAGACGCGCCTCGCCGACCTGATCCAGCAGAACGAATTCCAGACCCTCGAGTTCATGCAGTACGGCAAGAACTTCATCACCTCCATGGGCTTCTCCCCGGACGCCTTCGTGCAGATGGCTTTCCAGGCCGCCTACTACGGCATGTACGGCCGGCTGGAGAGCTGCTACGAGCCCGCGATGACCAAGTCGTACTTCCACGGCCGCACGGAAGCGATCCGGCCCGTGACGCCCGAGAGCGTGGAGTTTGTGCGGACGTTCTGGGCGGAGAACCCGCCGGCGCGGAAGATCGAGACGCTGAGGAAGGCGTGCGAGAGGCATACGGCGATTACGAAGGAGTGCGCCAAAGCGCAGGGGCTGGACAGGCATCTGTACGCGCTGATGTGCTTATGGCAGCGCCAGGTCGACGGCGAGGACTCGTCGGACGGCGGCGCGAGTCGGAATGGTGGCGGCGGTGGTGGCGGGGACGGCGCGAGCACGAACGGCTACAGCAGTCCCGTGAGCGAGCGCGACCCGGGGAACTTTGGCTCCTCCCTGCCTTCCCCCAACCGCAGCAGCATGCTCAGCGATGGCGAAGGCGAAGGCGACGAAGGAGAAGACGGCGCGAGCCGGCCCCCTTCCTCCCGCAGCAGCCCCCCACGCAACCACCACCACCAACCCACCCTCCCCGCCCTCTTCGCCGACCCCGGCTGGGACAAACTCAACAACACCATCCTCAGCACCTCCAACTGCGGCAACCCCTCACTACGCCAATTCGGCTTCGGCCCGTCCTCGGCGGAGGGGTTCGGTATCGGCTACATCATCAAGGACGGGTCCGTGTCCATCTGCGCGAGCAGCAAGCACCGCCAGACTAAACGGTACATCGACGCGCTGGAG
This sequence comes from Friedmanniomyces simplex, assembly GCA_005059865.1. Classification (NCBI taxonomy): domain Eukaryota; kingdom Fungi; phylum Ascomycota; class Dothideomycetes; order Mycosphaerellales; family Teratosphaeriaceae; genus Friedmanniomyces; species Friedmanniomyces simplex. The sequence goes on from NAJQ01000210.1 coordinate 16,101, forward strand.
AGTTATTTCCTGGAGATGCGGAAGTTGCTCAGGGTGACGAGGAGGAGGGGCACGAGCGAGGCGGGGGGGGGGAAGGGGACGAGTAAGGCGCGGGAGGCGGAGGAGAGACGGGGGGTCAAGAGTCGGGGGCGCGTGATTGCTGCTGCCGGGGGTGGGGGTGGAGGTGGGGAGGGGACGGCGGGGAAGAGGGAGGAGGCTGCTGGTGGGGAGGTCAGTGCGGGCGGGAGCGACGATGATGAGTTGGGCGGTTGTGAGTACCACCCCCTCCTCCTTCTTTTTCCCTTTCTCGTTCAGATGAGTGAGGTTGTGAAAGGTCTTTTGCTGATTTCGTGTCCCGTCCCTCACACAGACGGTTTCTTCGACGCCGGCATGTTACTCCAGGCGCTCAAGGCCAAGGACGAGGGGCCCGATCGCCCGAGCGAGACGGTGGTGCGGCGGCGCGAGGTGGGGAAGAAGCTGCGGCTGATGGAGTATTGATTCAGCTGCGGTAGGGTAGGGTACGGTACGGTACGGTCACTGGACGTTTCGATTTTTTCTTGTTTGCGGCGAATCCCCTTGATGAACAGGGTGTCGGTACCGGGTGAGGGATACTCCAGGCGTGGTAGATATCGCACAAGCGTCGGACTGTTTGGGTTTACAGGTTTCGAGCCACGTACCATCATTTGTGACGTGGAATTCTAACGACCTACTCACACACCGGAGAGAAGCAAGCGGAGATTGGAGAAGCTTTGTCGAAAAGTCCTCGCCAGTCACTATTACTACAGCACACCGTTAGTGTTCTACACAGACAGACCTATGCATGCTATGCCCTATGCTACACCCCAAACACCAGTATCCAAAACCACCCAATGCTACCCTCCAAAACGCCCCAAAACCCCCATGATTATTATATATCGCCCATTCCCACTCACCCTGTCTCCCTCCTCCTCCTCTTTTCCCTCTCCTCCTTCCCCAACCACAACGAAGCTCGCCTACTCCTACTTCGCCATAACATCCACATACCTCCCCGTCTTCTTCTTCCCCTTCACCGTTCCCCCCGCCTTCCTCGGCCCAGCGAGCAGATCATCCAGACTATTGCTATTGCTCGCCGTGCTCATGCTCGTCGCGGGTCTACTAGGCGGCGCAAAGGAGGAGGAGGATGCGGGGCCCGCGTCGCCGTTGAGAGCACCCCCTGCTGCTGCTGCGAAAGGCGCAGGAGGCGCGAACCCGGCGCTATCGGGAGGTGACTGGAAAGATAAGCTTGCGGGCGTAGCTGCCCTGGACGGCGGACCGGAACCAGGTGACATCGTGGGCAGCGGCGCACCAGACCCCGAAGTAGGCGGCCTACTACTACCCCCCACCAACCCCGCCGCGCTCGCGACCCGACTAGGCGGTCCCGAAGGGGGTCCACTAGCCGCACTCGCCATCCTGCTCGCGGGACCCCGTGGAGGGGGCGGCGTAGCCGCCGGCGGCGTCGCGCTCTCCTCCCCGCCACCCTTCTTGTTCACCCATTTCTTCAACTGCTCGTCGTAGTAGAAGGAGCTCTCCTCGCCCAGTTTCGCGCGGATGGGCTTATTGAGCTCGGCGGTGGGGTCCTTCTTGAACCAGCCTCCGAGCCAACTGCCCGAGGCCTTTTTGTCTCCGCCACCGTTCTTGGATGATTTGCCACTGCCGTCTTTGCGCTCGGCGTCGGCTTCGGCGGCTTTGCGGAAGGCTTCGTCGGCTGCGCGGTCGGCTTGGGCTTTTTTGAGGGCGGCGGCGCGTTTGGCTAGGTCTTCGCTGTCGTCGTCGTCAAGGTCCATAATGCCTTTCTTCTTTGGCTTGCGCGGGGCTTCTTCTTCCTCCTCGTCGGCTTCAGGCTCGGGTTGGTAAGGTTGGTATGAAGGTGGCTCGTAGGCCGCAGCAGGGGGTTCGTACCCGCCGGTCTCGGCGTCCGGGCCATTAAGCTCGTACTCCTTCAAGCCATTCGTCTTCGGACCAAACCCATCTCCCCCATCATCTTCCTTCGGCGCATGATATACCGGCTGCTGCAGCGGCGAAGGCTGGTACCCATACGCACTCGGTTCCTGCGCCAGACTCGGCGACGGCTCGTAACTGCCCTGACTCCCCGGATCCTGCGCCGAGCCTCTCCTAGAAGCCGGGGCGGAAGCCAGACTAGAGGCGTAGGGGACACCGTAGTCCGAAGCAGCTCTACTAGCCTCGGGACGTGGTACATCCAGACTCCCTGCCCGTTGAACACCAAGCCCGGCGGGCGAAGGCGCGTACCGTGAGGTTACGGATCGCGGAGCGGAGAGCGGCCTCTGTAGTTGTTGATCCAGCGAAGGCACGCCAAGGTTCCGCGTCACTTCCGTGGGACTCATGGGGTTATGGCCCTCCTCGGGCGAAAGCCCCGTAGACATCTGCGGCGTGAACCGCGATGCGGCAGGCTGATGCTCGAAAGGCAGCGGTTTCTGCGCCCCCCCGGCACCAAACGAAGGCGCATACCTCCCCTGCGGCGCAGTAGAAGGCATGAACGACGCCATCGGAGCCGGACCGGGCGTAGCCACCGCACCGACACCACCCATCATCATAGCCGGGTTATACAGATCCGTCCCGGACCCACTCCTGCTGATCTCCCCACTCACGCGACCAAACGGCCCACTCTCCTCCGCAGCCCCTCCGCCACCTGCGGACCCAACAGCGTTCGCGTCTCGCGAGTGATCATCCTCTCCACTCACGAACTTGGTGAACCAGCTCGCGGCACCACTGGACACAGTCTTCATCGCCGGCCGACTGAACAACCCCCCTTTCCCCTCCGAATGCGGCGTCTGGCTCAAGAAAGCGCTCAGATCCGCCACCGCCTGCGTGAAAACCGGGTGGTAGTACTGCGAAGGCCGCGTCGTGCTGGTGTAAGCCGAAGTGATATGATCGCAATACCCCTGCGCCTTCCCCTTCAGCCCATGCGCCGCGAGTTCCTGGGCGTGCAGCAGTTTGTAAGCCTGCAGGTGCGGGATATACGGCACCGCCGGGCTGGGCACCGCGAGCGAGGACGCCCACTCGTAGATCTCCGTCAGCAAGATCGCGTCCATCTCACCTCCGGGACCAGCACCCTCCACGCCTCCCTGCCGATCGCCACCCAGCAGGACGAAATGCGCCTCACCATCATCAGCACCACTATGCTTCACGAACGCCCGGGCGAACAAGAAACACGTCCCCGCCGCCTCCACCCTGCCATACCCACTCAACAGCCTCCCCAACGCCACCAAACTCGCCCCATCACCGGCCGTCCGATTCCCCACCACCAGCCCCAAAGTCTCCCTCCACTGATCCAACCCCTCCAAGGGATTCCCACTCGCCGTCCCATCAGCCGCACTCACCATCTGAAACCCCGCTCTCGCGCTCGGAGGAACCAATTCATCCACGCAATCCTCGCTATTCCCCGCGAAAACCTGATACAACGCCGCCAGACTCCTCGCGTCGGAGCCCGAGCTCTTGACCTGCGAGCGCACGAAAGACTGGATAATCTGTTTCCAGACGTCCGGGCCCATGGTCGACGCGATGAGCATCGCATGTCCCCACAACTTCTTCTCCTCCGCGAGCCAGACAGCGCGTTCCCGTTGCCCTTCCAACAAAGCCTGTCGCAGCTGCGCGAGGACCTGTTTATCCACGCCCTCGCCCATACTCCCCTGCGGCGTCGTCCCGCCCGCGGAAACGGGAGTCTGGAGATCCATCACCGCCCCCATCTGCGCCAGATCCGGCAACAACAGCCTCCTCACCTCCTCCTCGATCTTCGCGCTCCCCTCCAACACCCCATCATGCTCGACAAACACTCGCATAACCCTCCACAACAGCACCTTCTCCTCCACCCTCTTCTTCTCCTCCCCACTCACGCTAAATTCCAACCTCACGCCCTCCGCTCTCCGCTCCAAATCCTCAATCTTCCCCCTCATCCAAGCCAGAACCTCCTTTTTCCTCCCCTTCCCCCGCGCAGCGAGAGGGCCAGGGAACTTGGCATCCCTCTCCTCCATCGGCAGCACAAGACCAGCATCCTGGACCCGGATATCACCAGCTGTGCACTTGATACTCGGCCCGCCCTGCCCGGAAGCGTAGAAGGGGGTTTGTTTAGGGAAGCTGGTGAGGATGGTGCCCGCGGCGTTCCAGCTGAAGATCGGTGTGCCTTTCCAGCGTTCCAGCGGGTCGCGGGAGCGTTCGTCCGTGGGGGCGAGGAAGGTGAGGTCGCGGGAAAATTGGCGGCGGTGGGGGAGGAAGGTGGGTTTGGATTGCTGCTGTTGATGTTGTTGATGCGCGGGAGGTGCGGCGGAGACTTGTAAAGGTACGGCGGCGTAGTGTGCCCCCGCGGCAGATGTAGGGCGTTCGACTTGTGTCATAATCATCTTCGCCTGCTTCATGGTCGAACTCGGCGATTGCGTCCTCGGTCTCTGCGGGGGTGGGGCCTGCGAAAGACCTTGCGGTGGTGTACGGACGTGCGATCGCGCGTTTGGCAGAGCTTGCGACGTGGCAGCTTGCCCACCGTACCCCATTCCCCTCTGCCCCGCCATCGCCGTGGAATTAGCAGGCGAATACCTCCCTCCTCCCTCCCCCTTCCTCTCCGGCGACAAACCTAGCCCAGCCCCAGCTCCCGCACCTGCCACACCACCATTGACTCTCGGTGGACTCATAGCCATACTCCTCACAGCCTCAATCGGCAAAGGCGGCTGCGGCTTCTCAAGCGAGTAAGCGAGCGGACTGCTGGTACGGGGAGCATATTGGTGTTGCGAGGGGATGCGCGAGGGAGGGCCGGCGGGCGGGGGAGCTTGCTGTTGCGGTTGCGGTTGATGGTGGCGTTGGTGCTGTTGGCCAGGTGGCAGGGCGGTGGGAGCGGGTGAATACCGCGATGCTGCGGCCGGCTGCTGGGCAGAGGGGGCGGGAGCAGGCGAGTACCGTGTCGGAGCCGAATGGGCCGGAGCGGGCATTTGCTGAACAGGCGTAGGTGGGACTGGCTGCTCGGGTAACAAGGGCAGACGCTCCGGTTGCCTCAGTCCGCCATACACTGGCTGCTGCTGCTTGATACTGCTGCTGTGAAACAGGAGCCTGCACAGCGGAATTCCCCCCAACACCAGGTGGCGCACGCGAAGACACACCAAATCCCCCAGCCACCCCCGGTGTCAACGGAGAAGCACCACCACCCGGCGGCCCACCAAGAGCCGGCGAAGCCAAACCCGGCGTATACGCCCCACTCCCCTTCGCCCTAGGCTTCGCGGCCGTCATAGGCAGATCAGCAAAGAACCCACTATTCCCCCCTGCCAATTTCGGCGTCGCGCGCGCGGAAACCGTCCCGCTAGCTGCTCCCGCTCCGCCTCCGCCAGACCCGGCACTCCCGCTGCTACTGGGCGGTCGTACCGGCTGCTGCTGCTGCTGCTGGGGCTGGACATAGGCATTCGCATTCGCGTTCGCGCTCGCATTCAAACTGGGTGTGCCGAAACTACTCGTCCGCGGCGGGGGTTTCGGCGCCCCTGTGCTCCCACCACCACCCTGCTGCTGCTGCTCGCCTCTAGCTCTCCGCTGCCGCGGTTTCACGACCTCCATGGGCAGATCATACGGGCTCTGATACCCGCCTTTGCTCTTGTCCGCGAAACTCTGCGCCGTTTGCGCGGGGGGCCGTTGCGGCTGCTGTGGGGTGATGATGGGTGGGGAGGGCTGGGTGTTGTAGATGTCGAAGAGGCCTGTGTCGGGGGTGCCGACGGAGCGGGAGTGGTGCTGTTGGGTGCTGGTGAAGGAGGAGGAGGGTGCTCCGTAGGGGTTTAGGCGGGAGGGCTGTTGTTGTTGGGTTTGTTGGGGGCGGTACTGGGAGCTTCGAGGCTGCTGCTGCTGCTGCTGAGGTTGTTGCTGAGGTTGCGGTGGTAGTGGTTGTGCTGGCTCGGATAAGAAGTCGTCGTCCTCCAATAGGCCCTCATCGTCATCGCCGAAGAAGGTTGACGGGTCCAAATCGTTCGACTCGTCCAACAGCTCGTCGTCATCCAGTGCCGCTTGCCACGCCGCTGCCAGATCGTCGCCACTACCTCCCGTCAAAGCTGAGTCCGCAGCACCGTCAGGCGCATTGACATCGCCCAGTCCTTGCGCTTCTGCGTCAGCGGCAGCCGTCTGCTGCGATAACGTCGCTTCTTGTTGCCCGCCAAGCAGTTGACTGAACGCATCATCCCCGCTCGTCGCCGACCACGGGACACCACCATTGTCTACCGGCATCGCAGCCCTAGGTGGCTCGTCGTCCAATAACTCCCCAAATGCCTGATCATCACCAGTAGCCTCTTCTACTACTCCTCTTGACGGCTCATCACCCAACAGCTCCCCGAACGTCTGATCATCCCCACCACTACTGCCCGGCCACTCCTCCGGTACCCCAGCAGCACTCTCCTCTTCTCGTCCCACCGCTTCAGTACTCGCAGGCGGCTCGGTAAAATTAGTAGTGAAACTCCGATCAATCCCCCTCGGCGGCACCGCCCTCGCCTTCGAAACCCGAGACTGCGTAGGCGAACCGGCGCCCTCTCCATCTTCATTTTCTCCTGCATCTTCGCCTCTACCAACATCTCCCTGTCCAATAATGGTAGGCGGTGCCTCCTCGTCCTCCAGCAAAGGCGCGTCCGGCTCCTCGTCCAGCGCCATCTCCATCTCTGTCATCTCGCCCTGGTGCTCGTATAATTGCTCGGGGTGTACTGTTGTGCCTTCTGCTTGCTCTGGTGATGGTGCGGCGGGGGTGGAGACGTGCTGTACTCCTTCTCCTGCCTCTTCAGTAGAAAGGGACTGCGTTTCAGCATGCTCAGGCATGAAGTGCTCTAATTCCCGTTCCTGCTCCTCCATACTCTCGTCCGGCCCACCGAACACCTGTGCCTCGTCATCATCATCCTCCTCTCCGTCATCCTCGCCCTCCTCCTTTCCTCCTGCTCCTTCGTGTGAAGGGTAATGAGCAGGCGCAAACCCCTCCTCACTCTCATGCAAATGCTCCCGTATCGGCCCCTCCGCCTCGGCGAAACTCGTCGCGCCGCGCGCCAGCTCTTCCTGCGAAGCGTCGTGGTGGCGGACGTCGAGCATATGGTGGACGCTGATGGAGCCCCGGCGCAAGCCATCGTGGTCCGCTTGTACCTCGCCTTCGTCCTCGTCCTCACCTTCAGCGTCGTGTATACCCTCGTCATCCTCGGCTCCCTCAGCAGGCACACTAGACTGCGGCTGAGGGTCTTGTGGTGGTAGCTGCTTCTTCGGAGTAGCCCCCGGATACCGCTCAAAGAAGTCATCGTCGCTGTCCGCCGGCACAGCACCCCCACTCTCCCGCGTCAACACGCGCTCGACACCATGGTCGTTGGGCCGATGCGCCGGGTGCCAGGAAGCGGACTGCGCGCTCGCGTCGGTGGTGGCGGAGGTCGGGTAGGCGGCGGTGAAGTTCGGGTACTGCTCTTCGTCGTCCATTACTTATCGCCAAGCAGAAGGGGAGGAAGGAAGGAAGGAAGGGGTGGTGGTACTGTGGACTGGGGTGGTTAGTATGGGCCTCCGGCGGGGGTGGTTGCGGCCAAGGGATGATGATGACGGGTGGTGTTCCCGGGGGTGATGGGGGTGGAGCGTACCAGGTACAATTACGGGGGATATTAACGGCGCATTTGAGGATTTCGTCGCGCGAGAGCGACTCTGGTATAGAGAGTGAATGGTAAAGGAGAAGGCGATGGAGATAGCTTGATTGAGGGTCATCATCGCGAGATTACAGTTCAGCCCTATGTACAGTGCCTTCTATAAGCTCTCACATGGGAAAGCGGAAGCCTATAAGGAATAGTAAACAAAGAAGTCGTTATACTTGAATCAATACACGATCGAACCGAGTACTGTACCCACGGCAATACCACGATTACTTATCAGTATAGCGACAAAATAGATGATGAGGTATGAACACCGCCAACGGATACCACCGCCCCCCCCCACCGGACCCGTATGCCGACGACAACGATGACCTGGACCTCGACTTGAACGAACTCGACCCAGTAGCATCCACCCAAACAGCGCCTGCCGGTCATGAATACGGCGTCCCACTCCGCAATCTCCGCTACGGCGGGCGGAGGAGACGGCGGGAGGAGGCGGCGGAGGAGGAGGACCTAGAGGCGCTCATCGGCGGCGGTGAGGAGGGTAAGAGAGCCTCAGGCTACGGGGAAGAGCAAGAGGGTCTCCTCCTCCCCACGAGCGGTAACGCGCGGAGACTCTCCCTCGACCCGGGCGACTCCCGTACCCGGCGGAAAGGCCTATCCCGCTTCCTCCCCTCCTTCACCACCAGCACACCCACCGCCGCCATCGCCCTACCCTCCCCCACCTCCCCCGACTCCGACGACCCATCCAACACCCGCACCATCTCCGTCGCCGCTCCCAAACAACCCGCCCCCAACAACAGAAAGTACCCCGCCAACACCATCTCCCACGCCAAATACACCCCTTGGTCCTTCCTTCCCCGCACCCTCTGGAACGAATTCAAGTTCTTCTTCAACCTCTACTTCCTCCTCGTCGCTCTCAGCCAGGTCGTCCCCGCGTTAAGGATAGGTTATCTGAGTACGTATGTCGCGCCGTTGGCGTTTGTGGTAGGGGTGACGGTGGGGAAGGAGGGGTGGGATGATTTGTTGAGGAGGAGGAGGGATGGGGTGGCTAATGGGGAGGGGTATCGGGTTTTGAGATTGGTGCAGATGGGGGAGGAGGAGGAGGGAGGGACGCGGAAGGGGAGGAAGAGGAAGGTTCAGAGTATGTCTGAGAGGAAGAGGGGGAAGAGGAGGAGGATTGAGGAGGAGGAGGAGGATGGCGGGAGAGTGGCGGAGGCGGAGAGGGAGGAAGAGATGGTAGAGGATTTGGAGGCGCCGAGTGCGAGGGTCACGGAGGTGGTGAAGGCGAGTAAGGATCTGAAGGTCGGGGATGTGATTGTGCTGGGGAAAGATCAGAGGTTACCGGCGGATGTGGTGATATTGAAGAGCTTCTCGACAGAGCAGACACCATCCTCGGAAGATACAGAGATTGGGGACGTGGAGTCAGACAGCACGCTCGTGGACACAAACAGCCCAGCATCATCTGCAAAACACGAACCCTTAGACAACCAAACCACCTCCTCCGACCCCTCCGCAGGCGGCGAAGCCTTCATCCGCACCGACCAACTAGACGGCGAAACAGACTGGAAGCTCCGTCTCGCCTCCCCCCTCGCCCAGAACTTGCCCGCGAGCGAGTACGCACGCCTCCGCGTCACGGCCGGCAAACCGGACAGAAAAGTCAATGAATTCGCCGGCACTATCGCACTGCTGCCTAAACCCCGACGACGACGCCAAAATGGCCCAGCCTACGACCCGCCCATCGCCAAACCTAACGCCCCTGCCCCCCACCACCAACCCTCAAACCCCAATCCCAGCGAGGATGAGGGGGACGAAACCAAAAGCAGCCCCCTAACCATCGACAATACAGCCTGGGCCAACACCGTCCTCGCCTCACCCACCACCCTGCACGCTCTAATCCTGTACACCGGCCCCCAGACCCGCGCCGCGCTGTCCACCTCCGCCTCGCGCAGCAAGACGGGCCTCCTGGAGCACGAGATCAACTCCCTCACGAAAATCCTCTGCGCGCTCACTGCCACGCTATCCCTCGTCCTCGTTGTGCTCGAACGCCTCGAAGGCTCCTCCCCGACAGATGGTGGGAGGGGGAGGGGGAGGGAGTGGTACGTAGCTTTCACCCGCTTCCTCATCCTCTTCTCCACCATCGTGCCCATCTCCCTCCGCGTCAACCTCGACATGGGGAAGTCAGTGTACGCGTGGTTTATCCACCGGGATGAAGGGATCCCCGGGACGGTGGTGCGGACGAGCACGATCCCGGAGGATCTGGGGCGGGTGGAGTTTCTGTTGACGGATAAGACGGGGACGTTGACGCGGAATGAGATGGTGATGCGGAGGTGTCATGTGGGTAGTGTCGGGTATGGGGGTCAGGAGGGGATGGAGGAGGTGGGGGGGTTTGTTGAACAAGCTTTCAGTGGGGCGGGTTCTGGAGAGGAGGAGGGGGTGTTGTGGACGCCGGGGCAGGGGTTTAATGGAGGTGGGGGGCAGAGTACGAGGACGAGGAGGGAGATCGGAGCACGGGTGAGGGATTTGGTGGCGGCGTTGGCCGTGTGCCATAATGTCACGCCTACGGTTGAGGAGGGTGGGGTGACGGCGTACCAGGCCAGCAGTCCGGATGAGATCGCCATCGTGCAGTGGACGGAGGCTGTGGGGTTGCGGCTCGCGCATCGCGATCGCAGAAGTATTAGTTTGCAGTCTACGCATGACGGTCGGATGGTGGTGAAGGTGGAGATTCTGCACGTCTTTCCCTTCACGAGCGAGAGCAAGCGGATGGGCATCGTGGTTCGCTTCCTCCGCCATACCAACAGCAAGCGAGCGGTGGAGAATGGAGATGAAGACGGCGAGATCGTCTTCTTCCAAAAAGGCGCCGACACCGTCATGGCCTCCATCGTCGCCGCCAACGACTGGCTGGACGAGGAAACGGGCAATATGGCCCGCGAAGGCCTGCGCACTCTAGTCATCGGCCGCAAACCCCTCTCCCGCGAACAATACGCCGCGTTCAGCTCCGCCTACACCTCCGCCTCCCTCACCCTCACGAACCGCGACGCAGGGATGGCGAGAGTAGTGAAGCAGCACCTGGAAACGAACCTCGACCTCCTCGGCGTGACAGGGGTAGAGGATAAACTCCAAGCCAACGTCAAGTCCAGTCTGGAGTTATTACGCAACGCGGGAATCAAAATCTGGATGCTGACGGGCGACAAAGTGGAAACGGCGCGCTGCATCGCCATCTCCTCCAAACTCGTCACGCGCGGCCAACACATCCACACCATCGCCAACCTCTCCCAGTCCAACAAAACCGCCGCGCTGGACGCCCTAAACGTCTTGCATGACCAACCCAACACCGCCCTCCTCATCGACGGCGCCTCCCTAGCCCACTACCTCACCCACCACCCCCACGCCTTCATCTCCCTCGCCGTCCGCCTCCCAGCCCTGATCGCCTGCCGCTGCACCCCGACCCAAAAAGCCGACCTCGCCCTCCTCATCCGCTCGCACACGGGGAAACGCACAGCCTGCATCGGCGACGGCGGCAACGACGTCTCCATGATCTGCGCCGCGGATATCGGCCTGGGCATCGAGGGGAAAGAGGGGCGGCAAGCGAGTCTGGCGGCGGACTTCAGTCTCACGCAGTTCAGCCATATCACCAAGTTATTGCTCTGGCATGGGAGGAACAGCTACAAGCGCTCCGCGAAGCTGGCGCTGTTCGTCATGCATCGCGGCCTCATTATCAGTCTCTGCCAGACGGTCTTCAGCGTGGCGTCGGCCTACGAGCCCGTGGCGTTGTACAGGGATTGGTTGCTCGTGGGGTACGCGACGGTGTATACCATGTTCCCCGTCTTCTCCCTGGTGCTGGATCGGGACGTGGACGAGGGGGTGGCGAGGTTGTATCCGGAACTTTATCGGGAATTGAAGCTGGGGAGAGCGTTGGGGTATGCGGGGTTTGGGGTTTGGGTCGGGGTTTCCGTGTGGCAGGGGGTGGTGGTGCAGGGGGGGAGCGAGGTTTTGGTTCCGGAGTATTTTCGTCGGGGGGGACCGGCGGGGGATGATGGGACGGTGGATACGACTGGGTTTAGGAGGATGGTGGGCGTGAGTTATACGGCGCTCATTTTGAATGAGGTTTTGATGGTGTGCGCCGAGATCACGACCTGGCACCCCATCATGATCTGCTCCATTCTCGGCACGCTGGGGATCTACTTCGGCAGTCTGCCATTTCTGGGCGGGTATTTTGATTTGGGGTACTTGCTGGAGCTGGGGTTTTGGTGGCGGGTGGCGGCCGTGACGGCTGCCAGCTGGGGGCCGGTGGTGGTGGGGAAGGTGATTCGAAGGAGGGTGAGGCCGCCAAGTGCGAGGAAGGTGAGAGGGGTGTAGGGGGTTGGGGTGTTTGGGAGTCTACGGCGATTTATGCCGAGTAAGCAAAGACCGTTGAAACTACCTACCTTACAGATAGCTTTCTAGCCTCCTCTCATCCTCCAGTTTCCGCCGCCTGACAGTCTTCAACTAAGCCAACGGCATGTCGTATAGTTCCGGCCTCGCCAAGGCCCTTCTCGTTCTGTGTATGAGCTGCCACATGTCCGCCAGTTCAGGCTTGGCAGGCGTGTTCACAGGCATGCGGGAGGAAAGCGCGTATCACGATGGATGGAGCTGTCGGACTTGATGAATCTGGCAAGGGAAAGTATGTGTGTAAACGGGGTCAAGACAGACAGCTGACTGGCCCTTCAATGACAGTATACCCTACTGTAAGTGGGAACGGTAAGGTGGCCACAACCGCTGTGATACAATGCCGACGATGACAATCACTTTCAAAGGTGGCGACGAGAGCCATGCTCGTGAACATCCCACCTTAATTGATAGGCGGGACAATAATAGCGAAGAAGGGCTGTCGTCGTGCCCGGGCATGAGATATGACCGCTCGCTAGAGACTTCCCTCGTTCCCAGCACGGAATACGGAGTAGCTTGGGTGTGATCAGAAGGACGGAGGACTGACCAGAGACGCGTGGTGCTCGTGGTGCTGAATCAACAAGAGATCGAAAAAGAATAACGGGTTGGTTGGTGAACATCATCTTATATCGTAGGGTAAGGTAAGCCCATGTAAAAACACACACTCATACAACCACCTCACGCCAACTCAACCCCTAGTATGAAGTCCCACTGCGACCTTTCGCACCGGAATAGTACCTACGCCCGTCGTTACAACCCTCCCCCCTCCTTGCTCAGAACGCTTCACAACGCTACACAACCAAAAAAACACCCACAACATCATCATCCCATCACAGCGCCTGGATACTACTCCCGCCCCGCAGAACACGCCTCGCACCGCCAATCCTTCTCCCTCCGTTTCAAACCCACGCACGCGAGGTGGAAAGTCCCGCCCGCACAACCCGGGTTCTCGCACGCGATACTGCCTCTCCCGCTTTGTGCTCGCTGGCCGCAGAAGCACGTTTGGGGAGGTGGTGGGGTGAGTTGACTGGCGTGGGTAGTTGGGGCGTCGGAGTGGCGGTTACCGTGCGCTACGCCGTTGGTACTCAGGTCTCTGTGAGTTCCACCGTCACTTCTCTTGTGCGGTACCCTCCTCTGTTTCCCCAGTAAAGGGGTTTTCGATCCTCCCGCAGACTCGCTCTCGGCTGGAGGTCCACCGTCGCGAATGTCCTCAGCCTGCCCATGATCCTTCATAACAGTATCCCCATCCCCGTCCTCCACCTCCTCAGCACCCTTCCTAGCGTCCTCGCCTTTTCGACGGCCAGGTGGTGGCCCATAATCCACATCCATCAACCCCAAGCAGTACGCAAGCGTCTGCTCGTCAATCACCCGATGGGAAGAGAGCAGCGTCAGCTTCGCCTGGAACGCCTCGAGCCACGCCCCGTTGTGATCGACTAACAGCTGCTTGCGGGCGAATCGCACCATGGCTTCTCGCGTCGCGGATTTCCCCGAAGGCTGCTCGACGTCCAGGTGGCGGTTGAAGGCCTCGTGGAACGCCACTGCTTCCGCGGTAAGTCCGTTTTGCTTCAAGTTGCGGCGTTGGCTGTGGAGTAATCGGTCGTCGGCACTTTCGTCTTCGCTTTCACTGAGCGCCTCGCCGGGCCGGATAGGAGCCTTGGAGCTGCTGTGGTAGAACGTCACGTCGGCATTCAGAGGCATTACAATCCTCTGCCGCTTCCGAGGCGGAAGATCTTCCACTTCCTCTAAGCGACTCGTTCGGGCAGATTTCGGAGCTCCTCTTACCGCGCCCTGCTCTGCCTGGTGCCGCGGACCGCCTCGGCGACCCCTGCCTTCCATTTTGGGCTGAGCACCACCCGTCCAACGCTCGTCACCGGCGATGTGCGCCTTGATGTCGAATGGTCTGTCGGGAGCAATCCAGGAGTACTCCTCCCTGGGCGAATCAAAGGCCGCCGGCGCCGCATTATGTCGTTTCTTCGGCCGGATCTCGATGGTCACGAGCTCTTGCTCGGCAAAGGACACTGGCGTCGCGACCTTCTGCCACTCGTAGAAACCGTGGCAGCTCCAGTAATGCAGTAGAAGCCGATCCAGAGTCGTTGCCGACTCCTTTAGCGCGCTCTTGGACAGGTACATGTCCGCACGTCCTCCTCGAGCGGCGTTGGCACAGAAGATGCATCTGAGGCCCTCCTCCACCGTGGCCCACGTCTCGACACCCATGTGCCGGACGTAGCGCACGATGTGCTGCTTTTCTTTTGCCACGCTGGATTCCTGCACATCCGAGGAGCTCGGCGTAGGAAGCTGGTTATTTTGATTCTCTCGCGATCGATTGTACAGCTCCAGCGGTGAGTCCTTCCTTCTGGACCAGCCCATCGAGATGTCCATGCCGTACTGCAGTCCTGTAGCTTTGTGTCCTTGCGCGCGTTTCAGTGGCAACAAGTGACCAGTCGGTGGGCAGCTAGGCAGGTCTTCCCAAACGGCTTTGACTCTGCTTTCACTGGCCGGGACACCCTTGTAATGTTCCACGGGCCGCGAGTGAAGGCGGCCTAACAGCTCTGCTGACTGTTCCGAGTCCTGGCAGTGAATAGTGACTTCCAGTGAGTATTTCGCAGTCGTGGTCCGCTTCCAGTGACGAAAGCCATTGGAGCCGGACTCAGTCTCTACGAGCAGCTGATCCAGCTCGATGAGTATCGATTGCGCCAGCTCGACATCAAACGACGACTCCCCATTATCGTGAACATGCTGAACGACAACACATCCCCGGGTGACTCTCACCACTTCCTTCTTAGCCGCAGTCCTCGTATCAAGCACAGTCACCAAAACATGACAAGGCGACCGCAACCCAACATTGGGATCCGGCAACCAATCCAACTCCACATCACCAGGCCGCACCTGCCTCGTACCCCCACCACACCCACCACCACCGCCCTTCGACCCCGAGCGCAACCGCAACCCCAACCGCTCAATCCTCAACACCGGCCTCCTCCCCCTCGTCAAATCCCCCAGCATCTCCCTAGTGGGGAAATCCCACCCCGCCTTCCGCCGCTCATTAGCAATCATCATCGCCTCGAACGTCGACGCCGCCGAAGCCGCCGAAGCATCGGCAGCCGCCCCCCCCCGCGTCGTGAGGAGTTGGAGTTGCTGATGCGCGTTCAGGACTGTATTCAGATTCCGCTGTAAGAACAAGCGCGGCTCGCGGACCGCGAGGGTGTGGTAGAGACACGCGTTGGCGGCGAATTTGCGGCGTGAGTCATTCATGGATGGAAGGAGTCCCCGTCACCTTGCCGCCTTGGAGGAGTAGCAGCGGGAGCAAACAACTTGAAGGCGAGGGTGTCGGGGTCGTGGTGTGTGGCGCATCATTGGGGTTCTGAAAGTCCAGGGAGGTTGGGTTTCCTTGCGAATGGTTCTTCCGGCGTGAGACGGTTTCAGTCCAGTGAGGGCTTACCAGTGACTTGTTGGCCCTTTTCGGCTAAATGTATTGGGATCGTGCGTGTTGTCGATTGAGTTGTGGAACTCGCATGAGCAACACACACATGTTCACAAACGCGCTGTGGTTTATTCGAGAAGACGCGGCAGGTGCAAGCGACATATTTGGTGCCTGAGGCCGCAAAGAACGGGAGGTGGCGAATCGTCAACCGCTTCACACACAAGACAGAACACATCCGGTAGGCACAGAACAACACAACGATGATGAAGAGGGACTTTAATGCTTCTTCGAAGTGTACAGCTCTCAAGTACCGCCCCTACCGACGCCTCTAAAACGCCTCAGGCTATGCTAAGACGTAGTAGACAGAGAGCGCCGCCTCTCGCCTCATGCCATTACAACGTCGTCGAAGCACCACCCGATAAACTCGCGCCCCCCATAAGGCGACGCATGCTCAGCTAGAACATGTCCACCTTGACGAGCGAGCGAGCCTCTCAGCTACCCAGGTAGAGAGGGGGCAAGAACGCACGCTCTCTACTCAGCATGCATGCAGCACAACACAACACAACGCCCGCCCGGAAAGTTGCACCCAGTCCATCCAATCTAGCCACAGCGTTAAGTGTATTCGTCATCACCATTGCCATCGCCATCGACTTCGCCTTCGCCGCAAGCCTCAGCTCAGCTTAGCTCAGCTCAGCTCACACAGGCTAGGCTAAGCTTAACAGCACCCGCCCGCGCTCCCGGACTGCACGCCCTGCCCCTGCCCAACTTGCACCGTGGGCTTGTTATTGACCGTCGTGTTGCCCATGCGCTCCTTGATCTGGCGGGCCATGGTGAGGAAGGCTTGCTCGACATTGCTCGCGTTCTTGGCCGACGTCTCGAGGAACGGGATGCCGAGGCTGTCTGCGAACTCCTGTAGCAAAAGAAAACATAATCACGTCAGCATGGACCTTTTTCAGATCTTCACCCGTAACACTCTCGTATCCGCCACCTTTCCAAGGAGGGGGGGTTGATGATGAAACGCACCTTCGCCACCGTATACTCCACCACCTTCTTATCCGCCATATCGCTCTTGTTGCCCACCAACAGCTTGTTCACGCCCTCCGTCGCGTAGCGGTCGATCTCCTGCAGCCACTGCTTGACATTGTTGAAGCTGTCCATGTCGGTGACATCGTACACGACGCAGATGCCGTGCGCGCCGCGGTAGTAGGAAGATGTGATCGTCCTGAAGCGTTCTTGCCCGGCTGTGTCCCACTAGATCATCACACATGAATCAGCCCACCGTATGTCTCCTCAAATCACACTCCCAAGTAGCACACTCGCTCAGTGTATGTGTATGTGTTGTACGTACGATCTGCAACTTCACCGTCTTCCCGTCCAACTCGATCGTCCGGATCTTGAAGTCCACCCCAATGGTCGAGATGTAGCTCTCCGTGTACGTGTCGTCGGCGAACCGCAGCAGCAGGCAGGACTTGCCGACGCCGGAGTCGCCGATGAGCAGCAGCTTGAAGAGGTAGTCGTATCTGAGTTCGTTCACCGTCAGTTTGTTGGGCTTCACGTCGAGCATGTCCATCAGCGCGAGGGAGCCGGTGGCGGGCTTGGTCATCGTGGCTGGCGGTGGTGGTAGCGGTGTTGTTTGTGGGTGTGGTGAGGAGTCCTGGTCCTAGTCCCAGTCCTAGTCCAGGTATTGATCCTCGTGGCAGTGGAAGAGGGTGTACGTAGAGGGGAAACACTACAACAAGTGCAAGTGCACCAGGTCAGCCCAGGCTCACTCCCCACAAGGCAAGACATCACAGCGCCGGCCGCGCGTGGTGTGAGGTGAAGTGAGGTCTCGGCGGGAGAAGTGAGGAGAACTCACTACTCGGGATTCATGATTGCGGTGTCTGCGTCTGCGCTGCGCTGATGGCGGCCTGCTGGTCTGCGGGAGAAAGCCCCAAAGATGCGCGGTAGTAGTATGAGAGGGCGAGCGGTTGTAGTAGGCAGGTCTGTTGAGCGTTTGCTGTTATGTATCGCGCGGGAATCGATCTGGATCAGATGGGCGTGGGCGTGGGATGGGTGATGCTGAACAGGCGAGCACTTCTCTCTCTCAAGTGACCCTGACGGTCGCTGCGTCTGCGACAAGGTTTGAGTTCGGCGCTAGCCGGCAAGCGTGGTCGCCGTCACGTGGTGGGATGCTTGGCATGAGCATGAGATCACATGGATTTCGTGAAGCACGAGAGTACATTTAATGCAGATGGACTTGTGGTTTACTGGAAAAACCTGCAATTCAAGTAGACTGTAGATAGATGCCAGGTCACGATGCATAGCTACACCCATTCACAAGAAGAACGCCCGCCTAAGTACACTCACTCCCAAGCAAGCAACAGCCGTACTCATGCTCACCGCCACCCATTCATACCGCTCTGATCACCATGAATCGACACATCACCGCCACTCCGGCGGGTTCGTTGCCCCACCATACCCACCACCGCCATAGCCCCCTTGCTGCCCATACCCACCCTGCTGCTGCTGCTGCTGCGGCTGCGGCTGCGCACCCGGATAAGCCTGATACTCCTGCTGCTGATGCTGGCCCTCATACCCACCAGCTGGCTGTCCATACCCGCCACCACCCTGCTGACCTCCATACGGCTGCTGCTGGTGTTGCGGATGTTGGGACATAGACTGCGCGCCGGCGTACTGATCATAACCCGGCTGATGCTGTGGGGCCTGCTGCTGCTGTTGGTGTCCCGGGGCCTGATACGAACCACCCTGCGGTCCGAACCCACCCTGACCACCACCGTAAGAGCCTTGCGGGGGCCCATGTCCCGCGTGCTGTGATTGCGGCGTGCCGTAGCCGCTACTGGGTGCGCTGTGCTGGTGCTGCGGTTGCTGCCCGTAGCCCCCTTGCTGTTGATGTTGCTGCCCATACCCTTGCTGTTGGCTCGGCATACCATACCCGCCGCTCTGCTGCCCGTACCCTCCCCCTGCCGCGCTGTGTCCTCCCGTCGGTGTGTAAGACGTCGGCGGCGCTGTACCCGTATATGTGCCCCCACTCGACCCATTACTCGAGTATCCGTACGGGTTGCTCCCACCCTGTGGCTTGCCATGACCGCCCAAAAAGCTGCTGGCCATCGAGCCCAGCTGTCCCAGTCCACCACCGCCGCTGCTGTGCTGTCCTCCCTGCTGTTGCTGCTGTTGTCCACCATGTGACCCACCGCTCCCACCACCTCCCAGGAACGAAGCCGCGAGCCCACCTAACCCGGAAGAACCACCCTGTTGTCCCCCGCCGCCCGAAGACCCGTGCCCACCACCACCCAAGAACTGCCCTGCCAGCCCCCCCAGACCCCCCATTCCCGACGAAGACGACTGCCCTCCAGAACCCTTCTTCATATACGCACTAAGCAAATCGCCCTAAACAAACAAACGCAACACTCGTCAGTCAATACCCCAAATCGTACCAGAACTCACGCGAGAATGACAAACCCCCAAACTCCTCTCCCCCTCCTGCCCCTGCCCCTCCATACCCATCCCCCTCGTTCCCTGCTCCTCCACCTCCTCCTGCTGCTGATGCTGCGGCTGCTGCGGCATCCCAAACGGATCCCCCTGCGTAGGCAGCGGCGTCACCCCGGGCGTAGGCACCTGCGGTGCGGCGGTAGTCGGGATCGACCACGTCGACTCGCCGGTGGAAATTTGGACGTAGTAGTATTTGCGCGATCTTTGAATCCACACGTAACTCGGTTAGTCAGTCGGTCTGCGCTCTCTGCTTCGGAGTTCGAGGGTTGTTGAAGGTAAGTAGACGGGGTGTCAATGGTTTTTGGAGTTGTTGCGCTGTTGCGCGGTTGCGCTGTTGTAGCAGAAGTAGGAAGAAGGTGTGTGCACTGACTTAGCATCCCACTGCGCAATCCTTCACCCGCCCAGAAAGAAGGGCGACGACGTCAGTGCCAAGGCGACGTCAAAGGGACTGGAGGCAAGAGCGACCGAGGGGACATGAACGCACCAGCCTGGAGGCAGAGGGGGCGGAGCTTTATCCGGCCCGGCGTCTGGGGTGGTGGGCTCGGCCATATCGCTCGCTCTGACAGACACCCTCAGGACTCAACTTGGCGAACGTGGCGGAGGGCTTGCTGAGTAAGGTAGTTGTTGCACTCGGGTATACCGGTAAGGTAGGTAAGGTAGGGTAAGTAAGGTATGCAACGGCGGTAGCAATATATCCTATTGGGTGTGCCGAGGTCGAATAATAAGGTAGGTAAGGTAGGAGGAGGGCTGTCGTATTAGGTATGCTAATCGTAGAAACGGAAGAGCATGACGAAGGGGAAGAATGAAGAGGTATGAAAGACGAGAGGATCGACGAGACCAGGTCACAGTAGTGCGGCAGGCATATCCACCGGAACAATAGCGTCCATTACCCCGACGGCCCATGCAGTACTCGGAAGTAATATGAAGGTAGGCGTGCGAGGTGAGCAGTACTACTCGTGACCCTGCAGTATCATGCGGAACGTCCAGTGACGATGGTGCATGTGGGTGGTGGGCGGTGGCTGAATATCAAGCGTCCGTCTCCCCCATGCATGAAAAAAGCGCGAAGCTAAGGTAAGGTAAGGTAACAAAGGCCAACCCTCAGCAGGACAGGGGTTCAGGTACGGATATGGGTATCAGGTATGGCAAGCTGTGCGCCTTCGAACACCCACAGTAGCGCAAACGATCCCTTCGCCATGTCAAGTTACAGTACGGTGTAAAAGGAAAAGCAAGTTTGATCTCTTCTACCAGCCAGCAAGCAGCCTACCAGTTACCCGTCGGCGGCGCTGCATCCATGGCGTAGCGTAGCGTAGTTCACATCCTCAGTCACTCGCCCAAAGCATGCTCGATCGCCAACTGCGCCCTGACTAATTCTCTCGCTCCTCAATCTGCCCCCTGCCCTGCTTTCAACATGACCCGTCCCCCGCGCGTCCTATCCGACACGACACGACACGACACGGCCCACCCACCTAGTACTCCGCCTCAGCACCCTCATCCCCCTCCGTCGAGTCCGCAGCCACCTCCTCGTAGTCGCGCTCCAGCGCCGCCAGGTCCTCGCGCGCCTCGCTGAACTCCCCCTCCTCCATCCCCTCGCCCACGTACCAGTGCACGAAAGCGCGCTTGCTGTACATGAGGTCGAACTTGTGCGAGAGCGCGGACCACGCCTCGGCGATGGCGGTCGTGTTGGACAGCATGCACACGGCGCGGTTGACCTTGGCCAGGTCGCCATTGGGCACGACCTGTGGCGGCTGGTAGCAGATGCCGAGCTTGAAGCCGGTCGGGCACCAGTCAACGAACTGGATGGTGCGCTTGGTCTTGAGAGTGGCGACGGCCTGGTGGGTGTCCTTGGGCACGACGTCGCCGCGGTAGAGCAGGCAGGTGGCCATGTACTTGCCGTTGCGCGGGTCGCACTTGACCATCTGATTGTTGGGCTCGAAGCACGACATGGAGATCTCCTGCACGCTGTTGGCCTCGTGGGCGGCGCGGGCGGCGGAGATTATCGGGGCGTAGGCGACGAGCGGGAAGTGGATGCGCGGGTAGGGGACGAGGTTGGTCTGGAACTCGTTCAGGTCGACGTTGAGGGAGCCGTCGAAGCGGAGCGAGGCGGTGATGGAGGAGACGACCTGGGCGATCAGACGGTTCAGGTTCTCGTAGTTGGGGCGATCGATGCCCAGGTTGCGCCGGCAGATGTCGTAGATGGCCTCGTTGTCGACCATGAAGGAGCAGTCGCTGTGCTCGAGGGTGGTGTGGGTGGTGAGGATCGAGTTGTACGGCTCGACGACCGAGGTGGCGACCTGCGGCGCCGGGTAGACGCAGAACTCGAGCTTGCACTTCTTGCCGTAGTCGACGGACAGACGCTCCATGAGCAGCGCACCGAAGCCCGACCCAGTGCCACCACCGAAGGAGTGGAAGACGAGGAAGCCCTGCAGACCGGAGCAGTTGTCCGCCACACGCCTGACCTTGTCCAGCACCTCGTCGATCAGCTCCTTACCGACCGTGTAGTGGCCACGGGCGTAGTTGTTCGACGCATCCTCCTTGCCGGTGATCATGTGCTCCGGGTGGAAGAGGCTGCGGTAGGGCCCGGTGCGGACCTCGTCGACGACGTTGGGCTCGAGGTCGGCGTAGATGGTGCGTGGCACGTACTTGCCGTTGCCTGGTAAACATCAGTTCACTGTCTCCCGTCACGAGGGTGCCCGGACCACTCACCCGTCTCGGAGAAGAAGGTGGAGAAGCCCTGGTCCTGGTCGGCGGCCTTGCGCTCCTCGGTGAGGTAGCCATCGGGCTGGATGCCGTGCTCGAGGCAGTAGAGCTGTCGTCACGCCATGTCAGTGTGTTGTCCCCCTAGGCAGCCATATGCCGCTCATATCCCAAATCTTCCAGACTCTTGATCGAGGGCACTCACCTCCCAGCAGCTGTTGGCGATCTGGCAACCGGCTTGGCCGACTAAACGCGTCCATTGTCAGTGTTTGCTCATGTTGGTATAATGTTTCGTTCTGGCGGTCAAGGGCGCGCGGGGCATTTCAGGGAGTAAACAGTGAGCGTACCGTTCAAACTGATGACTTCACGCATCTTGGCGGTGTCTGTGAGTGGTGTTCTTTTGTTATCGGTAGTCTTGTCGAGTGTCGGGGGAGTGGATGTCGGTGTTGTGGGCCGGTGTTGCTGTCGAGGAGCAGGCGCGTGTTTGGGTGCAGACCGCAGTGGGGGAGACGGCTGTTTTGTTGTGGAAGCGGGTCCTTCTCAGGGACGGGCCTTGGCGCCGCTAGCGCATCGCCAACCTGACGACTCGCAGCACTCATATGGCAATATCTTGTGCAGTACTCACTTCACACAACATACCAGGTTGAGTATACTGTTGGCGGTGGAAAGGTGCTCATATTCGTTGTCAAGACTGTCCCACCATGAGCCAAGTGGAAGCCCTTCTCCCTCCCCGTGCCGCCGCCATACCGCCACGATGAACCTCCCGGCTTGCATGACACTTCTGTTTGTCCTGCTGCTCGCACCTGCCCAAGCAAACACCGAGAAGGTCATCTTCCTCTCCCCACCTGCCGTCATCATCTCACCTTCCGGTCCATCATTCGAGCAGTTGCACCTGCAGTCGATCACGCCTGAGAAGTCGTCACTGCGATTGTCACTGCCACCGGCGTTCCCGAGCGAGGAGCACCAACGTGGATTGGATGCGTGGTATATGCTCAGGAACCTCAACCCAAATCAGCGATACGAAGTCCGCGTGTGCTGGGCGGCGATTGTACGTTCACTCAGCGATGCAGTCTATCACGCGGTGCATGAATCTGACTCGTCAACAGCAACCAACAAACTTCTGGTTGGACGTCTACAACACCTCGCACGCCTTCGACACCCCGAAGTTGATTCAAAGTCTGGCAGCTTTCTCCGAGGCCCAACCAGCAATCGATCTACCGCAGGACATCGGCAGTGGATCATCAGAGGAGAGCCTGCTGTTCCTCCGTGTCCAGGCTGCAGCCGACTTCTTCACGACCAACAAAACGTTGATGAGCAGTCCCCCAGCTGTCGATGTTGACATCATCCTCGACCCTTACCTGGCCAACGCGTTCCCACGATCACTGCTGCCTACTGCAATCTACATCGTCGCACTTGCCATCGGCGCCTGGATATTATCAGGCGTAATCTGGAAGCGCCTCTTCACCGCCACAGCCAAGCCGCACAACGACTGAAGCCGCTGTGTAGTTACACAAATTCAACGACGCGCACGAAGAGCCTTCCGCAATGGACAGCCCAACCGCCTCAGGTCAACAAGCCCAGTCTCCTCCGGGCCCCACCATCCCAACAAACCCCACACCCACCACCGTGCCCACCACCCCCCAACACCCCTTCTACAACCTCCCCTCCGAACTCATCCTCGACATCGTCGATCTCCTCCCTCCCGAAGCCTTCATCAACTTCGCCTTCGCCAACTACCCCCTCCTCCACGCCTACGGCCTCGGCCCCGCCCTCTCCCGCCCCCGCGTCGTCTACATCACCACGCAGACCCGGATCCCTGCGCTCTTCCCGCTCCTGCGCTTGCCGCCGGAGATCATGCTGCACGTGATGCGGAATCTGAAGCCCATCGATATCATGCGTTTTGCGGTGGCGAACTATCAGGATTTGGCGAGGCAGGGCATCGCGCCGCCGTTGAGCGCGGGGACGGTGGGGCAGTTGAGGCATGCGGTTGGGGTGGGAAGTGAGGCTGGGTAGAGGGATGTCTCGGACGATCTGAGGCTGCTTCGGCGTATTCTGGTGTCCTTCATAGTGGTGTAGTAAACGTATGTTCCATGTCTCTATGAGCTTGCACGAGTTTTGCGCAATCTAAAAGCTCCTGTGTATTAGGGTTGTGTCGCGCTTCGGGAGTAAGTGCACGTACGTTTGTATCCCTCTCACAAGGCTATCACATCCGTGCCAAGAGATATGGGTGACTAAGCGTCGTTCTTGCACTTCTTGTTCAATGTCCGCTGGGACTTGCCTTTTCGCCTCTTCTACGAAAAACCAACATCATGTTACCATCTGTAACGTTCTAAACCGTAACATCACAACGTGAGCCGACGGCCAAGATGTCGCGCTCAGACGACCCTGGCCACTACTTCCAAACCTCCGACTCCCTCGCCACCAGCGAACGCAAAGCCGCCAAAGCGAAGAACGAGCATGGCCAACCCATCACACTCCCCTCCAAACTCCTCGCCGTGCTGGCTCCTCCCGGGGGGCGCTCCGAAGTCTACGTCGCGGAAGCCGCGGGGAATGTGAAGGTGGTTGATTTGCATGTGTGTAAGACCCCCCCGCCCATCTGCCCCTTGCCCCCCACCTGCTGGCAGTCTATAAGCAAGAAAGTATACATGTTGAGTAGCGAACGCTGATCTCTCATCAGACCGGTAAGACAGATATCTGCGGCCGCTCCCGCCCAGCTCCCCTAACCAGTCTCGCCCTCTCCCAAGGCGGCGGTCCGGCGATCTACGCCGGCTGCTGGGACAAGAATATCTACGGCGCCGTGCTCACGGGCCGCTTGCAGGCTACTCCCTGGCGACCGCTGCTCACGGGGGGCCACACCGATTTCGTCAAACGCCTGCTTGCTGCTGAACTGGGGGGTTACCCGGTACTTATCTCGGGAGGCGCGGATGCGACGATTATCGTCTGGGATGTCTGGACGGGGGTGAGAATTATGCATAAGCTCAAAGGGCCCGCGAAAGCGATCCAGGATCTGGTTGTTGATCCGCTAGGTGTACCGGAGGAACTGGATGAATCGGGCGGCGGGCTGGTGCTGTTCTCCGCTAGCTCGGACCGCGAGATCCGGCGGTGGTATATCGGTCGGGACCGCGCGTACGAGCTTCCGGAGAGTATTGAGAATCCCATCCTGGCGCACGAGACGAGCGTGTATAAACTTTGTTTTGATAGTGTGGGGGATTTGTGGACGGCGTCGGCGGATAAGACGGCGAAGCATCTGGTGCGCAGTCGAGATTGGGAATGCGATACCGTGTTGCAGCATCCTGATTTCGTGCGGGATGTGGTGGTTGATGAGGAGACTGGCTTGGTGGTGACGGCGTGCCGGGATGAGGAGGTTAGGGTGTGGGATGCGAGTTCTGGGGAGCTGGTTTGTGTGTATAGTGGGCATTATGAGGAGGTGACTGGGCTTGCGCTGGTGAGGGGATGGGGGGTGGTGAGTGTGAGTATTGATGGCACGGTTAGGCGGTGGAGTCTGGAGACGGGGGAGATGAGGAAGTATTTGGAGGAGATTGAGCGGGAGAAGGCTGGGGGGGAGGCGAAGGAGGGTAAGCGTGAGGAGAAAGAGGGGATGCTGACGGCTGAGGAGGAGGCGGAGTTGGCTGAGCTCATGGACGATGATGATTGAGACGCCTCGGGTTGTCTGTGACGATGATGCCCGTACTCTTTGCATCGACTGGATGCACGAAGCCCCAGCTCGCCGCACCTGTCGCGCCTTTTCAATACCTCAGACCTCGCCATGCTGGGCAACAACCCGGGATCCCGCGTCTACAGCCGCAAGACCACACGCTGAGCGGTGCCACATGCAGCTGGCAAGGGCAGTCAAAGACCAGCAACGGTCGGTTGTATGAGGTACAATCATCAAAGCAGCCTCGTCCAAGGAATGCGGAATCAATTTCATCCATATCCGACCTCCTTTCTTGACCAGCCAACGAAATAGACCCATCCCATCAGGGTAGGCACGCGAAGAGGGCCCGATGTGCATGCACCATTCGTTCATCGTCGTTGCGAAACACGCTCTGTTGCCTTGTTCCCACTTCCTTTTGTCCTGGCAATCTCAACTTCTCGACAACGTACTGGAAACACGTTGACAATCTCAACAATAGCGGCCAACCCGGTCGGCCCTGTCTGGCACTAGCACTCGGGAGCGTTAGTACCATCGAATCCCGACTATGGCGGCCCACCCAGCAGATCCTCAACGCGACGAAGCTGCTGCTGGAGCACCTCCTCCCGCATCTCCCGCTACGACACCCTTTTACTCGCGCAATGCGTCAACAAGGAGTTCGCTGGTGTGATGGAGGGGGTTCGGCGTATGATCAAACAAGCGCTCTGGCTCCAGCCGGCCACTGATCACGGAGGTCGAGTGGATCTCAACGACGACGGTCGGCGACAGTCAGGGGCCGCACGGTGAGCAGAGCGAGTGGCGTACCGGGGGCGGAAGCGCTGGCAACGCATGTGACGCCCATCCTGAACCCGATTCTGGCGGCGTGAGTTGTCATCATCATCAACAGACAGCCCGAGTTACCCGGATGAATGAAGGGCGGCAGTAACAACGACGTCTGCTAGAGTTTCGATGATATTGGCACAGTCGGGGGCCGAGATCTCCCGGTCAGCGGGCGGTGCTGAGGCATTAGTGGAGGACAATGACACCGGCTTGACCGAGGACTAAGAATCACAGACCTCCC